>VFFE01007646.1:1412995-1548634 GCA_008921705.1 Burhinus oedicnemus
CTTGGCCAGGTCAATCATTAGCTCCAACAAATCACTGGGGCATGCTCCTGGGAGGGAGGGGATGGCCTGGGACAGGGACAGATAAATTACACAACTGAAATGGAACAAACAGAAACCTGAAAAAAAATTTGTATTTAAAATCAACAACTGGAGCATATCTGATGCAGGCTGGCTGAACTCTTCCCCTCTTTGCTGGTGCTCTGGGGTTTCGAGAGATGTGTGTATCAATCAAGTAACAAAAATCAATTGAAAATTCCTATACACATCTCCTTGTTGAATTTTTTATTATTGTTCATTTAAACCCCACAAACTACATGGCCCTGTTTTTCAACACCAGGTGTCCATGAGACCCTCCTGTCTCCCTGCCTTTGGCTGGAAAGGCAACTCAGTCTGTCGGGACCAGGATCAGCACTGCAGTCCTGAGGCAGCAGGCATTTGACACCCTTATCTCTAGAGAGCCCTCAAGTCCCTACTTGTTAACATCAGGCATGACTGCATTTCTGTATTTCTTTTATACAATGGATTCAAGTATATCTGCAATTTAATTTCTAAATCAAATTTGCTTTCTAGTGTCAGAGCACAACAAGTGGCACCACTAGGTAAGGACTGACCATGCTGGGAGAGGGAGCACACATCTCTGACCCAGCAGAGCAAATCACATTCAAGAAGTATTCCCTGTCACTGGAGCCCCAGAGTTGTACGGAAGCCATCATTATAGACTATATTTACTATTATTTTGAGCAAATTGGGGTTGATTACATGGAGTGAAAGAAAAAACGTTCCATTTGGGCTTACAAGAAGAGAAACTGCTCAGGAAGCTGAGAGCAGCCCACACTACAGCAGCTCAAGTGGGGCCGATGCCCAGGTGAGAGCCCACAGGAGGAGGCATGGTTCCCCTGGGGCAGAGATTCCAGCCTGAGATGTGGCCCGACACTTGTTCTTCTTATAGCTGCAGAGGCCCTTGAGCCCATTTTCACCTCCAGAAATCTTCATTTTGTCTGGCATGCCCTTTGAATGGTACCTACAATCTCCGGGAGGAGAAAAGGGTAACATTTTCTGGAAGTGCAGAGAACTAATATATATTTGTATATAGTGTAGATATGCATACATATATGTGTATGTATAGATTTGTCATATACATTTGAGTTATTGTGAAACTATTCCCCCTAAGAATAACACTGAAAGGAACAAGGGTTTCACCAGTCACCTTGCAAGAGATCACATGCTTTGGATATTGAGGAGCTGGATTTATAAAGTTGTTTTATTTTCACTACGTTTTTTCATGTGTTTCATAAAGCAGAACATGGTGTAATTTATTGCTTGTCTAGCATCTTTCGCACCAAAAAGATTACAAAAATGTTTCACTGCCAATTACAGTTAACCAGCCTCACTCAAAGGCAGCAGAGCTAACGTGCTTCAGTTCACGGGCAGATGAAAGATCTCAAAGCTCAATTACTTTTCATGGACAGAATTCCCATCATCTTCCTTCTAACTACATCCTTCGCAAGAAAAGGGATCTGAAAGCTGAAGAGCTCAACAAAAATGGCTTGAAAGGAAAGCTGTGAGCCAAGCTGGCTCAGGAAAAACATGTAAAGGAGCATTCCCAGGCAGGGCACACAGGCAACAAAAGCAGAAAGCTCTCCTCGTCCCTCAGTGTCCTCAAAATGGCAAACATAGACCAGAACAACGAGCACAGTTGAAGTCATAGGATAAGAGAAGTTGGCTAGGGCAACACAGCAGGGAGATTTTTAAATGAGCAGGATCATTTATATTTAACTTCGAAAAGAAAGGATATGACTATCCTCAGCCTGGTGTGGAGATATTTTTATTGCTTGACTTTTACATGAACTTATCAAGCTAGTATTTGGACAGTAAGAATACATTGCAGAGATATATCAGTACGTCTGTACTGCGTCTGGCAGGGACTTGCAGCTTCTCTATTCCAAGCCTCAGGCAATAATGTCCTGGGTGACGTGTTTCTGTGTTGAAGCACTGAACATCCATTGGATTTATGCAGTTCACAATACTCATGTGCTGACTTCAAAATCCATGAAGTATAGATGGCACTGAGATCTTTTTCCCCTAAAGAAAGGGTTATTATTCTTCTTTTAGAAGATGGTTGGAGCCACAGACAATACATAATGTTTTGAAGTCTAAGCTTTAATTAGAGAGATAAAGAAACGTTATCTTCTTTTGTTAAAAGGGAAGGTTGTATTGAATGCGTGACAATGGAACTGCTTTCAGGACAACCACCAGAGATGTTCTTGCAAGGAGCTCTGGAGAAGGAAGATAAAGAGCTCACTCTTCACAAACACTGGCTTTTTGCCATCTTTGCACTTTTGTGACTCATCTCCTACTGATTTCAGTAGGAAGCAGAAAACCTTAAATGCAAATAATACTTCTCATCCAGTTTTATCAAGGGCAACATCCAGTGCTAAATCCAGAGTTAGTCGATTCTGTAATATTAATACTGAGGAAAGGAGGAGGTGTTCATGTGGAAACTTACGGGTCTATTGTCATGTGAATAAAATAATACAACCCATGAAAGATAACAGGCCTTTGGAACTGGGCTGATTTAGTTCTCACAAGTGCGGCTGCTAAGAGTTAAAGCAGATACTTCTTTGTTTAATAGAGTCCCCTGCAAAAATATGCCAGTCAAAATACTGTGCCTTGCATTTGAGAGATGCCCTTGTCTAGCACAGAGAACAGTGTAAACAGCACAATTCGGTCTTCTTCCTTGGCACATGGCAAACAGCAAGCAAACCCTAGAACAAGGGCAAACAATCGCAGCCAGCAGCGTGATTAGGTTTGCTCCAGAACACCTGTATGCAAATAAAGACAAAGAGAGTGCAAGCGTGTATCTCCCTCTCTGGGAAAAAGGAAACATAAGATCTGGCAAAGTCCATCCCTAGTGTGCTGATACGCAATGACCCACATCGCAAGAAAATGTAAACAAGCAAAAAGAGATGACAAAAATCTTATATTTAATACTACAGCCTAAGTTTTCCTGACTATAGACTTCAGACTAGAGTTTCAAAGGCTGGTGTCTAAAAGAACAAATAATGATATTGTCAGTGCAACCTGAAAAACTGTATCTGAAAAATAATGCAATGAGAGTTTGGCTGAGGACAAGCTTGGAAATGCAGCCTCTGGGGGATCTGCTTTTCCATGAAATTTTAAAGATGTGCATAAAAGGTTGTGTGCTTAAAATTGTGTGGAATCAAGTAAGAGTAAAAAAACCACTTCTTTGGCATCCATTTACTACTTGAAAGAATGAGCATTGGCAATCTGGATGCTTAAAAATAAGATTAACCCAAACCAGGGCAAAATTCCTCTTCTTCCCCCCCTTCCAAGGTGTTCATCCCAGCAGTCAGCCCACTATAATTGAAGGCACCCTGGATTTTACAAAGATGTTCTTTTTCTTAAGTAAAATACAAAAATGTACTTAGCGTAAGGATTCAAGTTTTCAGACTTAGGCATTCAATTTTAGAGTAAACAGTTTTCAATGCAATAGTTCAGATGGCATTATAGAACAGCAAATGCCAAACAGGAGTTTTTCACGGCTGCTGTGACAAGCTCTGGGCAGAGCTGGGTGTCCCAGGGTGATACTGGGACCTGACAGTAAACCAGTGTTAGTATTCCCAGAGACGTTGCTTCTTACAGTGCCAGATCTTCCCATCCCTGTCTGCTTAGCAGTTTCTGTTCACTGCAGGAACCCCTGTGTAAGGTGGTTCTTGAACCCAGAGCGATGGGCTGGAGCGGAGGGTATTTCCAGCAGAGCTAAACTGGTACATAGACTGAATCCTGATGACAAACCCAGCACATATCATTCTGCCTTGCGGAGAAAACATCACTCTCAGTCTCAGCATCCTGAGGATTGTTTCTTTCATTTTAATGTCACTATGAATCACACTATTCCACCTAATTTTGTAATTATTTACTACAAAAAAAAAAAAACAACACACCCACAGACAACAATCCAGCCCCTCAAATAAAAACAGAATATTGCAGCAGTTAGTGCATCACATGCAGCCTTGCTTTGATTGCCTGACTTACGGATTGTCCAATTTGCTGCAATGCTGCACAAAATACATCACTAACCTCTTAAAACAACAAAAGGAGGACATTTAATGAGTCAAAGAGAATATTGTATTACAGAAGCAAAGATTAAAGAACTAAATTGTTCCTTTAAAATAACATTTGAAAGCTTTACAGAGACCAAAAAAGCAAAAACACCATACATGAAGGAAATACAATTATTCCAACCATAGAAATACAAATGTTACTGGTAGAAAACATAGCAGGGCTTTTTGAGAGAACACCACTGAATGAAAGCAAGAGAAGCAAAAATGGGATGAAAGGAAGAAAGGATGAGACAGATGAAAGAAAAGATGAGAGCCAGTGAGAAAACAGGAGGGTCATTTCCTTTATCTAGACTTGCTAACTTCACTGTTCAGAAACAAAGGCAGTGACTGTTCTTCACAAAATTGTCTCCAAGGACTCTGTAGCCCATTTGGTGATATTTTTAAAAAATAGTTTGAAGAAAAAAACCCAAATATATTCTTTAATGTCACTCAGCAGTAGTCCTGCAGCTGGGGATTTCTGTTCATACAATGGTTTGAATTTTTTTCTGCTCTAGTTATTTCATTACAACCATAGGATTTATTACATGGTAATTCCCTGGGCTCTTATAAATCTGTTAGGGGGGTGGGGAGTTTGTCTTATGAGCCCAGTCTGGAAACAAATTTTCCATATAAAATTTAATCTATTGTATCTCACTTTTGTATAATCAGATCATTAAAATGCATTGCTAATATGTAAATCTAAGCTAACCTCATTACCATAATTATGCTCCATAATTATTGGATAAACAAGCATTTTAGAGTTTCTGAAGTCTGCTGAGAATGCTTTTCCAGTTTGGGAGTGGCTTTAATTATGTGCTCTGTAATCATTATTATAAACCTTTGTGGCAATCCTGCTATGTGACTGTTTTAAAAGCTGCTCCTAATCTGAGTGGCAAGGACCAAAGGTTCATGTGCTGAGAACACATCAGACAGCATCCTTCAATCACAGCCTGACTGCCATGCTCCACATGAATTAGTATTATTGTTTAATTTATAGGCAGGGCTTTGCTCACAAGCCCCCATGTATTTTAAGGAATTAGAAGCAATGAGTCAAATTCTGCCTTTCCCACTGGAAGGAGAATTAGTGAGTGAACATCTCTGTGTGTGACACAAGTTAATTGAATGTAAAGTATTCTGAGAAAACACACTCACCATAGGTTTTATGCCTGCACTGCACTGATACCCGATGAAACAGCTTTCAAATGTGCTGCCTACTGAGTATTTTTTTCTCTCTAGTTTTTTTTCCTTTTCTTTTTTTTTTTTTGAGGTGGTTTATTTTTGTTGGTATTTTGTTTAATATATTCCTAAATGAGGCATAGGGTAAACATCAGATCCCCAGCCAACACAAGTAGCTCCACTGAACATAATAAACTTTTGCCAATGTATGAAAGATTCAGCCCATTACCTTTAGGAAGTATCATGAGCAAAACCCTGCTGACTTCTTCAGTCCAGTTTCATCTTTAATAAGAAGCACGTTGTTCTCAGACTACCATTGTCAGAACACACTGTCACATCTTGACCTAAACATATAATGGAAACTCACTGTCTTTGCAGGGCCCGTGAAAAGATATCCACAATCTGTGATAGATATGACCTTTGAACAAATGACTCATAAATGATCAATAAGGTCTTGGCAACATTTGAGTGTCCTTGACCCAGAGTGATATAAACAAAAATACCCACAATAATTGACCTTTTCTTCTTTTACATGAGATTTTGTGTAGGAGACTTAATGAAAGTTTGTCAAAGTGTAAGAAGATCAATGAGATTGATCCATACAAATTTTCAGAGTGAAAATGAAAAAAAAAAAGTTTGATCTGTATATTAGAAAAATCAAGCCTAAACAGTGTAGCAAGCGTACTAATGAACCTGCTAGCATAGAAGAAACAACTGATCAACACCATGACTATGGTTCTCCAAAGGGCAACAGAAAATACAACACACTTATATTGGCAAAGGTCTTTCAATACAAAAAAAATCCCCAAACAAATAAACAAAACCAAAAAAACCTGCAAACAACCCAAGAATGAGATTACTTTAGTACTTTTTGTAGAGTCCCAAGGCTCATCTGATTTTCTTACGACAAACAAGAGAAAGAGACTAAAAATGCCCCATCTCTCGCAGGCTAGCTCTCTTTCTCCAGTTCTTTGTAATAACGTCCCTCGACAGCCTGTCCTCTACATATTCAGTCTCTCAGGTCTCCTTCCCTGGAAAGTGAACTAGAAAGGAAGCTCAAATTAGATTCAGGCAGTGATGAACATTACCATTTTGGTGAGCTGAAGCTTGTCAAGCTCTCTTATCCTTTAGGTGAACATCACATTACCTGACCATGGGACAAAGATTTGATGTGAAATTACACTTCACTGTGCATTTATAGGACAGACAGACTGTTTTATCTTAGATGGGGGAAGAAAGATCAGACCTTTACAGCAAAGAAAAAAAAGGATTATTCACATTCACTAACAATAGCATCACCTTGTAGGCAAAGACCAGCACTTCTCTTTTCTATGTATGGATTTTGTGCCCTTCTGCACAACCTTTTTTTGAGAGCATTGGAAAGAAAAGTGACAGGATTAGACATCAGTGAAATAAATCATTTGCTCTCAAGTAGTTCAAGATGTACAATAAAAAGAAATTCAACTGATACAAGAAATGTATACTCAGAGAAACAAGTTAACCTGGAAATTAACCACAAGGAGCTGGTTTGGATACATGAAATAACTTTCAAGCTAAATTTAAATCTCAATTTATCCCATTAAATCCTGAGTCCATCCTTTCCCTACAGAGGAATTTCCACTGCAGGGAAGCCGGTAGAAGGAAAGATATGATCAGTTCTTTGTTCCGTAGGAAAATCTCAGCACAATGCCAGGCTTAGAGCCCACACCAAGAATGACTGACTAATAAAAATAATGCTTTTCATTTCTGTAGGGCTTTTCAGCAGAGAATCTTTCAAGTATCCATCTATTAAACTTCCTAATGAAATGATACATGTGCGCACATTTTCTGGATTAAAAAAAGGCCCATAAAGATCTGGGGCTAGATCCCTTTTTTCGGTTTTGGTGAAAAAGGCAAAATAACATAGGAGTTTCAGGTCTTTCTTGCAAGACTGTTCTTCCTCCTGTTCTCTTTTTCTGCAACCCGTATCTTAGATCTCCACCTGCATTGCACCATGGCTCAAAGAGCCTGGATTGGCACCCCTGTTTCCTAGGTGAGAGGCAGGTTTGGCCCCACTCTTCCTCAGGTGAGCCAAAGTCACATCTCCTGCCACCTCACTGAGCCTGTGACCCCCCTGAACAGCATAGACATATTCCAGAGTGATATGCATCTTAAAAAGAAAGCAAAAGCCGCACGATACAAGAGACTCAAGCCTGCGGAGCAGAAAGCCAGTAGTAGCACAGGCATCTCGAAATGCTGCAGGGCTCTTTTGCGCACTCACTGCCACTGCTCACCCGGAGATACCCAGCGGTTCACGGTGCCGTGCTGCACTCAGCTGAGAGCAGAGAGGGGCAAGGAAGAAGAGCAGAGGGAAAGCAGGGCTTGCCCTCCTTTGGGACTGGGGGCTCAGGTCCCTGCAGAGCTCCCTCCTTGTCTTGGGAGGCTTTGCTGAAACTGGAGCACAGAAATCATTCAGATTAAAAAAACCCAGACATACACACAAAAACCACACACACTCCCCAAAAAAACCCATCCAACCCACAACGTTATTTTGAAGATGTTCATTTTAGCTTGAGTCATTACAGCCCCCAGCTCCATTCTCTTCACATGACAAAGGAAGCAGCAAACAGCAGCACAGAGACAGCAACCGGTGACCAGCAGAGGAACAGAATCTCCTACACCACCTTCACCACAGAGAACATGTGTGGACCCTCAGAAAAAGGATCAGGAACAAAACCTCAGTGCCTCAATGCATCATTTTAGCCACTAGATCAATGTATTTTAGGGTGCAGTTTCACGGGAAACTCAGATTAAGCCTGCAAGGCTGCTGGAAAGGGCCATCCCACTCTCATGGCTGTATCCCAGTCTGCATCATTGCAAGATAATTGGCCTGAGTTTGAAATTTTATTATGGGTTGTTTTTTTTTTTTTTAACTGTTTGCTCATTGTTATGCGTTTACATTTCAGATAGGTGGGTGAGCTAATTGAGCTGTACAGCCCCGTGAGTGCCAGTCCCAGGGTGGCAGCAGGAATCAGCAGCTGCAGCAGCAGCCGCCGTGGCAGGACTGCCTCAAGCGTGGGCTCCAGTGGGTTGCCTGCTCCTGACCTGGCTGGGTGCTACCTGAGCCAGCCCGCTAGGAGTGGGCCCAGCAGAAGAGTTTTCCCACGTTGGAGCACTAACTTGTTTGCTCCTCCTCTGCTCACGGACCTTGTAGGATCCTACTTATCTCTGAAATACTATCCCTTTGTCACAGACAAGAAGCAGGCATGCAGGCAAACACTATCATTCCATATGCTGAATTTTTTTAAGTGAAAACCAGTGTTGATTCATCAGCAAAACCAGCTGTTTTCTTGAATTGCAACTCTTGTTATCACTAGGTGCAGATACACCCAGCCACTGAAACAAGATGGGGCATTCTTTCACCTTTTTTTAGCCAATTTGTACTGCCAGAAGAGCAAAAAAAAAAAAGAGCTGGATTCTGCCTGGGCAAGGGCACTGTACAGGGTGTAAAGCTGCTACAGCACCTCCCATCACGTCTGTCTCTCCTACAGTCTTCACTTGCAAACAGGACAGAGGGAGAAAGGAAAGGAGCTGCGTGACACACCAGGACACCACCTCACAGACTTTCTAATGTCACTCCTTTGACTTCAATAAGCAGATTTCACAAACTCAGTACATACCGTGAATCACACGGCTGAGAATCATGAGCTAGCCTTGCCTTTTCTTCTGCCTTCAACTCAGGATGAAGTGTGCTCCTTATACTGGATGTTTACTGACTGACCCTAGGACGACACACACAGAGGGACCTTCCCACTGGCCTGGAGATTATTGCAAGGTGATGCTCAGAGCCTCAAATTCAGTTTCAAATTCTCTGTTTCACTTGCAATTTCTTGCAGCTGACTGGAGATTTTATTATCATTATTATTATTTTATTTTTATTTTTTGGCAGGGAGGAAGACATAAAAATTAAAAGACTGAAATGATCTTTCTGTCCCAGATTTCCCCACCTTCTTCCTCTGTGCATCTCTTAAGTAGTTTCTCAGTGCAGAAGAGCCGGTATTGCACTCTGCAAATGCTTGCGACACTTGACTTCAAAGGAAGAACTGCAAACCCCTCTTCCTGAAGCAGCACTAAAACAGTTAATTACACTAAGCTAGTTAATAGCCTTTCATCATCAAGGACTGGTTCTTCTGCACACACAGGGACAGAATCCATTTATTTTTTATGTATATCCTTTTATTTATCTCACTCCTACCAGCTGTATGATAATTTATTCTCTGTCACTGTTCTTAACTCATGAGTTCATTTAAAGTGTGATAGCAGTGGAAATACATTAACAGTTTCAGAGAATAAAACCTTTCCGAAAATGGAATCCAGCACTTTACTTTTACAAATACAGAATTTATACATTTGCACTTGGCTTAATTAATTGAATCCATACGGGAATTACCCAAGCCATACAGTATGGCGCAATATATATGCTGATACCTAATTATCATCAATTCAGGCAGAACAAAGAAGCCAGAAAAATGCCTCAATATAAGAGGTATGTTGGAATCGGCCAAGGAGTGAGCGGAGCCATCCCAAGCTGACAGTAGCTGCTTGGAGGTATCCAGGATGTGGTTTCTCAAGCTAGGACTCTGCTGCAGCTGGAAGGAATGGAACCCATCTTATTTCCATTTATCCCTGCATGCACATCCCATCTCCCCCGCTATTTCATACGTGACCCATTTAGTTCATTGATTCAGCTGAAGACTGGACAAGTTTAGGTTAGTTTAGTAGCCCTGGAAATAGCTGGCAGTGGAAGGAGGGCTGGGGGCCATTTTGGGAAGAGTCTGAGCAGCTCACATTAACTGCACCCTTGGAAAACCTCAGATTGCTTTAAGCCACAAGTTTCTGAGACATCAGAAAAATATCTGGGAGCTTTTTCTCCTCCAAAGCCATACTACCTCGTGTGCTATTGCCGAGTAAGGGTGTGAGGCCCTGAAGAGCAACAGACCCCTATCAGCGCACTGACCCCAGGAAGCCCTTTCCCTGCAGATGTTGAGCTCTGCAGAGTTTCCATGAGCTCCCAAAACATTCAGCTTCCTGTTGGTTTTTGCTATGCCGGTTACATGGCTACTGCTAACCCACATCGGCAATGCTTTTGCACTATGCAAGAGCAACAGCCACTTCTCTCTTGGGAAGCGAGTTTGCAAAAGAATTATCTTCTTTTAGCCACTAATCCTGTTTGCTAGCGCAGCAGGGACGCTGACAGAGTGCTTCACCCTCAGCGGCGGCTGTGTCACAGTGCCCTCGCCAGCCCCCCACATGGCCCTGGCACTGGGCGGCTCAGCCACGGGACCGCAGATGCTGCACTGACAGAGGGTGAGCAGCTCTGTGCTTCAGGAGACTAAAAAGCCAGATCGAAATAGATTGAAGGGGTGGGTTTTTTCCCATTTTTCTTTTTCCAAACAAACTTTTCCACTCCTCCTTCTCCTTTTTCCTCATCCTCTTCCATGTAATTAAGAGCAGTTAGAAGAGAATTAACCAGGAAAAAGCCATCAGATTCTTGGGTAAAACAGCCACTTGGCAGAACTGCTTCCAGATCTTCGCATGAAACGTCAGCTGTTCTTTGTAAATGGCTTTTCAGAGAAAGGCAGCTTCAAGAAAACAGCCGTAGAAATGGCATACAGCTCATGTGCAGCAGTAAAGACTGGGAGGACAATCTGACAGAAAACCCTGCCAAATTGAAAATATGTCAGGCTTCTCCCCAGAGGCAGTAGCCTGGCTGCAAGGATGCCTCCAGTATATGCAAAGAAGCAAAGGAAAATGGGAAGGGGGAAAAGTTAGGAAAAGACATACACACCCACAATCCATTGTAACAATCATTATTATTGATTTTGCTGCTGTCTTTAAGGGAAGCATCTATTACAGGAACCAATACTTAATGAAATTAGAAAGAAACACATATGCTTTCCCATAAACACACTGGAGACAATTGTCCATCACTGTTCATTTGTTACAACTCTCTAGATTCAACCACAATCTGGAAATACCATTTCAATATCAACATTGCTCATAAGCAAACACATAATTAAAAAAAAAAACAAAAACAAAAAAAGGATTCTGCTTACTCTGTTCCTGGTCAAATCAGATCGTTTTTCACCAACTGCATTGAGTAGAAACATTCTGCTCCCACCAAGAAGCATTACTTGCACAGATACTAATATACTCTAGTCAATAACCCAGTGGAGAAATAGGAACCACGTAACATAGAAAAGATTATTTCAGTCTTCACGTTCGCCTGTCATGCCCTTGCTCATACACTCTGAATTTGATAAAGCACTTGAAAGCCAAATGCTTCTCAGTTTTAAAATTATAGTTCTACTAATCAGCCTCCTTTAGCTAGATATTTCTCCATATATTTAAATGAAAGATGCCAATCACAGAATTGATTATACAGGGCATAAAAGATTTTTATGAAAAACAAATTTTAAATGGTTTTCCTCATGTCTCAAAAGTGGCTATAAAAAATATTTTGCAAACTTGCATTTTTTTCCTGTTGTTTTTGGATTAATATGAAACATGGGCAGTTTTTCCTTTCCAGGTAATGTCAATGGAGCTCATTACTGGACCCTACACCTGGAAATCAACTGCCATGACTCTTAACTCAGAAAGAAGCTGATGTGTACAACCTCAACTCTTTCACAAAGGTATTTAGCTGCATCTCCAAGTACATGCACACTTTGGACAAAACAAAATTTTCACCTTTGGTTATTACACAGTTAAACCACATAGCTGCCCTCAAAAACACCAGAGAGCTTTTCTAGATCAAGCCTGTGTACCAGGTAGAAGACAAAAATGCAAAAGCATTTTATTTGATTTAGTCCAAGATCAGGCTCCAGGAGCTTTTCAGGTTAAAGAGGTGATTTCTGAAGTTCTGTTTGTATATAATAGAAAATTGCTGCACTTTAGTGTAATTCTTGCTTCTCCAAAATACAATGTCACTAATGCAGAGCTGGTACTAACATGAAAGTCAGGCTGTAACACAGGCCCATCAAGCACTACAGTATACATCCGTTTAAATAGCATTATGGAAAACCTCTAAGGAATCTTATAAAACATAATAGGCTTTTTAAAACCAACGTTTTAGAGCAAGAGTATTTTTCTATTAAGTAGTACTATACAGTTCAAAAATTTCAAAGTGATCTCAAACTCTATTAAATTCTATCAACTTTCAGAGTCATTTCCATAAAACCCTTTTTAGACCCAGAGTCAGCCAAAAACTTACTCAACTACCAGAGTTTAAACATGTGACTTGTACCATCCCAGTTCCACTGAGCACTTCAGCATATGTTAATTTTAACCGCATGCTTAAAGCTCCCTTGTGTCAATGCCAGTAAGAGTTGTGAGGTCTTTGGCAATGGGTCCTTCTTTTCTTTCAAAGCACTTGGACAATATTTATACTAACACAGGAATACAGTCACACTGCTCCCCCTCAAAAGAAAATGAAAATCCTCATAGGTGTTACATGGAAGAGACTGTGAACCCTACAGAGGCTGCTTTAGGTCCCAGTTCAGCCCCTGGCGACAACTGCCAGAGAGTGGATTTGTGCCAGACCAGAGGAGGAACGGCTGCTCTCTCCTGCTGCCCAGCGCTGCCTCTGTGAGCCCCCACGCTGCTGTGCTAGCCATTTCCCTTACCAAATTACTGACACTGCAACTGCATCTTTCTGAGTCTGCCTTTCTGGATAAAGAATAGATGAGCTACAGCAATAAAAAGGAATCTGAGTTTAGGAGCAGATAGTATAGTGCCTAACATTTGGAAGCATTAATATTTTGGATTTTACTTCATCCCTTCACAAAAGCAGTCCCCTGACTTGAATAGCTTCATAGTGCAAACCCTTTTGTTAAAGCTGCCCCAAAATTAGCAAGCACTCCAGGTTCCAGATATCCCTGTTTTATAGCACAGTGGTTTATCACAACTAAGATTGCAAAACTGGGCTCCTCCGCATATGCCATTTCATAATTTAGGAAAGGGGAAGGTAGGAAGTGGAGCTGTACACATCCATATTCCGGCTCTGCGCTCAAGCAGAACAAGCTTGAAACATGGTTGCCAGTAGAGACTATGCAAAATTCTAGTAATGTGTGCACTTCCACACGTTTTAAATCATGACAGTCATGATGACATCTGTGCCAGTGAATATGCAGTGCTCTGTCACGCTGTAGTTAGCTTTCTTCTCTCAGCAGCTCAACTTATTTGTGTGCTTCTGTGAAGAACTCCAGCATGTCCTCCTGGGCAGCAGGACACAGAGTGGAGAAAGCTGTTAGCAAATCAATCCTAAAGTGATTTATTTCCAAGTGGCAGATACCAAGCAGGCAGCATATATTTATCATTTGGACAAGGCCTTAATAAAGATAAATTCAGAGTGTAAGTCTCTCTAAGAAACAGCTTCAGCTGCAGACACATGCCAAAGTTCACTTTGCTGTTTAATTAGACACATATGCTTCAGATGGGTTTTAATATGGATGATGTTTGCTTTCAGTTATGAATATCACAACTGGTTCTCTAAAACTACAGGCTGGCCAGGTCAAATAGTGTGAAAGCCTTTTGAGATGTTTTTTCCAACACCAATAATCAATAGACATTACAAATCAAAACATACTCCCTGAGAGAGTAATTACCATACATTTATTACCTGAATAAAGGTATTTTAAAATCTTGTTAAAATACATGAGCAATACTGAATCCTGTGGAAGACTCAGAGTAAATGACCAATTTAGAACAATAAGAGCATTGCTTTAAAAATATTTCTTCTCTTCTTTAAACTCTGAGCACCATAAGGCGGGGGGGCAGCAGAGGAAGAAGGAAGCAGAAAACAGTTTATTTTTGTTCAAAAAATACACCAAGCTTTCTTTTGTTTATACCTAGATAGCCATCCATCATAAGGAAAATCATCTATTATTTACTGTAATTTAAAATATTTTCTGTGCTGTACAGTATAGTTTCCCAGTTTCTTTGAGACTAACCTGGAGCCAACCCCATCTTCTGGCACAGATGATCTTTCTTTCAAGTCAGTGGGAGCTGCGGGAGCACATGGGTTGCAGAAATGAGGCTGAGCTACTCAAAGGGATTTAGATACACTTGTTCCATCAAAATGAATGAAAGGTAAACCTCCTGTGTGCCTTGAAAATCTCAATTACTCTTCTGAACTTAATTCAGCGATAAAAGCTCCCTTTATTCGGCTGCTCAGTAGTATTTTACCTATTCCTTTATGCAAAGCTGCCACAGCATAGTGTGCTCTGTGCCTATGCTATTAGCTTTGTAAAATACAACCACAACAAACCTAAGACTAATGTCAAATTCCACCTATAACTAACTCTATACTACTACTCTGACTGTCCACCACTCCTGCCCCACATATGTAATGTGAACCAGGCTCTTTGCTTGACTACTCTGCCATCAGCCAGGAATAACCTTTCTGAAGTCATGGAAATCATGTGGAATAAACCCAGTTCAAGTGCAGAGAGAAACACTTCAAAAAAACTGGAAGGGAATGTCTGGTCTGTGATTTCTCACCAACTCCTGAACCCACTGTTCCACTGAAGGCAAAAATCTGCCTCTAATACCTATCCTCTTAACAGTAAGGTTAGAAGAGCCTCTCTAGAGCCCTAATCTGCAAAAGCAAGGATGCCAGCCCACAGGAAAGGAGCACAGGAATAGCCTGCCCCCCTCTCCTATTCACTAACAGTTCCTACAAGTGTCAACCTGGTTGCCCAAATAAAAAGCAGAGCCACACTGCACCGGGTACTTGCTATCTGGAGAGTGATCATCCTTTGCTGTGGATGATAGATCCACCTTCTACATAAACTGGAAGCCACGTTGACGTCAGATGTAACTTCTTAGAAAGGCTTGAAAATATATTTTAAAACCGCTTCTAATGAAAAAGAAGTTTCTTGCTGACATCTTCTGTTCTTGTACGCTTCCTCCAATCCCTTTTCAACTGAGAAATCCAGCAATAACTCCACACAAGGGCTACCCATAAGTGTTCTTTGCCCCAAGAGCCCAAAATGCTTTTCAACACGATGGGTCTCAGACAGGTTATGCAGATAAACAGCCCTTCTCCTAGGGGACTGCCTGGAGACTCCCCCCAGCCCCAAGAAATCCGTGTTTTCCTAAACCTTTTAGTGCACCTCCAAGTATGACAAGTGATAATGGTTCTTACCAATCTTGTGTAGTGGCACATCTCTTTCCTTAACAACAGAGACAGAAGAGACCAAGGAAACCTCAGAGGGAAATGGCTCTATCTAAGGCTAAAACGCAAAGCTTAATACTGGAAAGGGGAGACAAAGGAAAGCACAAAGGATGAGCTTCCCTGTAAGGTAACAGAGAATCAATTCTCCATATCGCATATTATTACAAAGCTCACACAAATATGTAAAAACATTTATACTGAAATGAGCCCAATCCTGTTACCTGCATGTCACTTGCTAGTTTCACAGCAGAAAGGGCTGCTAGAGCGTGAAGGAGCTGCCTAAATTCAGGGTGGAATTTGACTGAGGACCTCCACCTGATTCTCCATGCAAGGAACACAGTTGAAAGACTCTAACACGATGGGTAATTTGCAATTTTGAATGATCAGATGTCATCTGACAGCTTTTTAGCTTTCCTTGATGCATCTGCGTTAGACAAGCATGGTAACGCAGGTTAACTAACTTGAGTTAAATGTCTCAAGGTAGAACAATACTGAAGAGGAATTTTTACAAAATCCTTTTTATTTTTCTCCTTTTTTTTTTTTAAACAAACACTTGTTAACAGGTCAACACAGAAACTCTGTGGCCTTTATCTCAATTTGGCATTTTTAGAAATTACCCTACCCTCACTAGGCAACGGTTGTGGAATGTCAGGGGTGAGACAGATCAAGAACTGTAATGCTTTATACAGACAAAGAGTTTTTAAAGTCAGCTTTTGCTAAGTATTACAAACCAGTTCTCCCTGTTACTAAGGCTGTATCTTAAAAACGGTAATCACCACCTGGCATACTCCACCAACACTTAGAAAACCTACAAAATGAGGCTGCACTTTACATTTAGGCAGCACATCAGTAGGAAAGGAATGCATGCATGTGCTAATGTAGGCAGACACATGGAAAGAGAAAGACATGAAGTAGTTTAGAGGGCATTATATAATAATTGTTGGCAAGTGCTGGCTTTTTAACAGCAATAGCTTTAGAAATTGGGCAGCAACCCATCAGCCTGCAGGTGCTAAGCGGAGAATAAATTGCTTATCTGTCCCTGCTGCTCATTCTCAGGAGAGATGCTGTATCATGTCATTCAACTTGCTGATCTCTTCAGACAGGTTTCTCCAATGACAGTATTTTAGTGCCAAAAATATTGGTCTACTAATAAAGAAACATGGCTTCTCTGTATTGATATTTCTATATGGTGAGCACATAGGGATACCCTTGGGTAGTCACAAGCAGCAACCATTTTCTAATTAATTAATCCACACATCTCCTCTTTCGGCTACATCTGTATACATCAGTACTGACATCAAATTGTCTGTTAACTTCATCAGAAGTATTTCCTTTCCCCGAATTTCCCAGGGGCTGTATCAATACCTGCTTCCCTAAATAAAAGTGGCAGGTGGATGTAAAGTGAGTATCAACTGACTCCCCTATTCAGCATATCTCCAGTGCAGCCAACAGTTCAAAATGGTTATTAAAAGGTCAGAGACGCTTCCAATTGACAAGGCACCAAGTCCAGGTGACACTCATCCAAAAGTGCTAATGGAAATGGAGACAGAAATTGGAAAACCTGTAGGAGACATTTTGACAAGCTCAGCCGAGTAAAGATCCCTGAAGGCAGACAAAGGACTAACATAAACCAGTATTTTAAAAAGACCTAAAAACAAACAGGGAAGCACACAGATACAGATACAAACATTTACAGGAGTATTTTGAGAATTATTTTCATGGTTTGGGGCTTTAAAATGCCAGACTTCTTCAATTTGATACTGCAAGCAGGTGATATGGTTTCAAGAAAGGCAAGTCTCCCTTTTTTTGCCACCTCCGTACTCTTTACAACTATGCCTTTGCTTTCTTAGTGGAAGAAAAACCCAGTTAGGGGGATCACATTTAATGAAGAGGGGCTGAAAGGGAATTCTGACAGCATCAGATGTCAAGAGTTGATGCCATTCCTTATATATTATTGTATTCAGAAAATCCAACAAGTACTCAGCTGGAGAAAATTCCCTGACTTAAAATCAATACTAAACTGAAGTCCTTTATCCTGCCAGTAATTGCTGTTTGCATGCAAAGCTGCTGCATATGCCTTCACTGGGAGAAAAACTAATAAGAGTTTCCTTATGTTGGCAGAAAAAAAAAGAACTCTGATGTCTGCTCTTAGCACTTTTGTGCAGGGGTGGATTGGGAGGAGGTGCTAATGGCCACATATCTTCCATCTGAACCTGGAGAGCCGTGCAAGTCATGCAAAACAGCACTCTCAGTTTCTTCAGTAAGCTGCAGATCTCTAGATCACAACTGCCTGCATAAATTATGTCAACCCATTGACGTGCAATTCCTTATGTATGTGCCCAATATACGTAGTTCCTGAAAGGGGATGCCCTGTTACCTTAGGGGGGACACTGAGGTGGCAGAACTAGAGGTCGGAATGGAAATCATCACAAATACCTATTTAAAGACAGGTGTTTCTGACAAAAAAAATCTGATTGAAACAAAGAGGTGAAAATTTTACTGCTTCTCTGACCTGCCCTTACTGCATGAATTTGGAAAAACTGATCAGGAAGTATAGTTACTTACTCAACCCTATACCACTAAGGTCATATTGCTTTGAGGATTGGAGTCGTTTCAGAAAACTGCAAAAATATCCAAGTTCTTGCTTCTTAGATGCCTCAACTTTTTCCTGTTAACATATGAGTCTCCATGCACTGAGCCCTGTGGCACACCTGTGGGGATACGTGTATGTACCGCACCCCCTGCAAAGGACCGAATCCCATGCTGCTAAAACCACTGAGTTTCTAAGCAGCGTCCTGGTGACAAGCTGGAAACATCAGCTGCGGAGCTGGTGAGGGGGTCACAAACCTGCTGAACCAGGAAAGTGGAGACCCAGCAGAGGGGAATGGTGACACACCTCATGTGGTGCAGCGAGACATGGGCAAGATTTGTTCTGCAGTCCTACACAGAGTTCTTTGCATCCCTCTTCCCTCATTAGTCACTTTGAAATGGAAAAACAGAAAAAAATACTGTTGCCCAATCAATGTCAAGAGATGCTTGTTCTGTGTCTGTTCTAATAAAGCCACCAAATTTTCAAGGAGCAGAACCGCAGCATTTTCCAGGTGGATTCACAGTTTACCACTGGCTAACAGGCAGAAGGTGAGCTGTGTTGTACTGAGAGGATCCTGGTGTAGAAAGGCCATGCTCATCAAGCTCAGCGCATGCAAAAGACACTGACTTTTCATCCACCTCATATCTGCTTGCTCTTTTTGCAGGAATACTATTCCTGCTTCGAAGAATTCAAGCCACCTGACACTGATTCCTCCCCCAGCCCCACCATGCTCTTCCTTTGAAATCGGCTGATTTTAGTTTAAAGGACAGATAGCAGAAATAAAAAGCACTGAATTCTACAGATCACATGTATTCCAAAACTTCATAGGATGTGTGCACTCTGTGTTGAAATTGCCATCTATCCTCTATAACATTTTCACCTGAGCGGTGCAGTTTTTTGGTTTTGCAGTTGGCCAGATAGTAGGGGGTATTTGATTACCTCTGAAAGATCAAATTCTACCCTTCATTCCCATGGGGTTGCAGGGCCATTTTAAGCTGTATTTTCTAGCCAGCCTTTCCATAGCTCCTGCAGAAGCATGTAATTTCCACCAGCACCTTTAATGCCAATGTTGTTTAATCCCTTCCTGAAATGCAATGAAAGGGAATTTAGAAGCAAGTGAAAAGTACCTGGATGAATAACGAAGGAGAATATCCCAGCGTCAAAACCTGAATTAGTTAGTGTGCCTGCATGCATGTTGTTTTATTAGAGTCCTGACTATTAAAAATGGACCGGTGTACCGCACTGGTGGAATCAGAGCTTGAGAACCTCATGAGCTCTCTCTGTGAATCAAAATCACGCAATCCCCTGTGCTAAATAACTTTGTGCTGATGTGCTCTGAAAATGCAGAGACAGTCTCTGCTCCCCGCTCAGTCTGTTTATCACCTAAAGTAGGCTGGTATGGAAAGTACCTTTTGCCTTTGAATCAAATTACAAAGGCAATGGAGCAATGGCTAAGAAAACGCCAGGGCACCATGGGAAAGCAATTAGGTCTGTGGTCACTCCTGCTGAGTAACTGACTGCTGCCATTCAGGTTTGAGACATAGCTGGTTTGTTTGTTTTTTTCCCCTCTATCTGGTAGAACATGATTGCCTGCTATAATGTTATGCTTTGATGCTGAGGTAAGGAACCTGTCTCCATCTGTGTGTAGCCATTCCGCCACCAGACACACTCAAGAACTCGAGAAGTCCCCAAAGGGCAGCTGGGGGTTGAATCCAGCCTATCTAAATACCCACCATCACATCTCACTCTTTCTCCAGCAGTATGGCCTGGTACTCTACAGGGTTTGGAAAGTTCTGCTCTTCTTGATGTCATTTAGTATGAGCATAAGTTAGAAATAGTTCCTTGGGTGTCAGTAGTAATTCTTGTAGTCACGTCTATTATATAATAAACACCCTGTGTGCAAAACAAATATGAAACACTTCCAGGAAAAGTTGTTCTTTCTGTTGGAGCAAGATGGTATTTCACACTCGCTCAGAACGGCCTGGTGCATCGGGCTGCAAAGAGTCAGTCCCCTACGGGGCAAAACCAAGAAGGCGGCAATACTGATTTGTTCGTTTTCCATTCAACTTTTTGCACTTAGCAGCTCAAGAAAACAAGGAGTTCTTGCAACTAAATGCTGCAGCAACAATTGAAGCCATTGAACACTTCCCATGAAGATCCATAAAGTTTGATTTGGATACATACCTTTTCCAAGTCCCACTGAAACCAGTAAGAACTGTATCAACAGATGATGCCCAAAGCATGCTGTATGAACTTGTGCCCTGTTCACACAGGCGTCCTCACTCTGCCTCGCCAAACTCTGAAGCATGTGAAAAGTAGCGATCGAGGCTATGGCACATACACAGCTGAAGTGAGTGGAGGCTTAAGTGAGCTTTGTTATTTACATTTCCCATGTTGCACCGCATTTTTATAGATTCATATTAAGGAATATGAGACAACAAAGCTGAATAGAGGAAGAAGAAAAATCAGAGCCTGTTGTCTTCCCAGCAGTTGTCACCAGACTAGGTGATTCTTAGAGCAATGGGGAACCTGCTCTGGACCTTTGTCTGATGGGGTGCTCTCTGCCACCCCAGAGCTCTGCCCTGCCCTTGCCCCATTAACTGTGAATCTCTTAATCCAAATCCATCCTTTGTGCATGAGTGTCAGCCTCAGTTCTGCCTCAGTACCAATTTTACCCATTCCTCGCATCTTGTCAGCTCACACCCTGACTCCTCTCAGCCTTGCTTCTTCTGCTGTAGCAGGGTACCCTGCTCCGAGCAGCAGTGCCTGCCCCAGGAGAGCCAGGAGAAAGTCATAGCCATTTCCTGGCCAGGTGCTTCCATGGCAGGAGATAGGCTGCAGGGTGGGTGGGCAGGCAGGCAGAGGAGGGGACGTGGAGCCAGGAAAATCTCGGCTGGTGTGCGGAGTGAGTGCTAAACCTTCTTGACAAGTACACATCCCCAAGTGGACCATTTCTATTTATTTTTTTTTTAATTACTCTTGAATTTCCCATGGCTTGAGTGGTAAGGCATTAATAGCAGTTGTTTAATTAATTAATACTCCAAGGAAGCCGAAGTCCTGCCATGCGCTGAACTGCATTTAGTTGTGTTGACCTCACTGCAGTCAGGCAGCAGAACTGAGCAAGAGCCCAGTGGAGTTCACACAGGCTGTTTCAAACTGATAGACCCAGCTGAGCGCAGGAGAGCAGCCGTCACGTAGGGCTACTGGCAGCTGCTTAGTGCACATTTCCTTACGTGTGCCAGTCAGATCAATATTCACAACTATACTTTTGACAATGCTGATTTAAACCCGTGTTATGGATTTCAGGGGCCTGTAAGACCTTTGTAAAGAAGAGAAACCCTCGTGGCCTCCCCAGAAATAATCTTTATCAAAGTTATGTAAGGGCAGGCATACACACCAACAAATCTATCTAGTAACTGCTTCTGCGCCGTGCACTGTGTTCAGAAAACTCTGAGGAACGCAAGCAGCAACAACATTGAATAACAAATATCAACAGTAGCTCTACAGCAGCTGCTCTTGTTAGCTGTCAGGAAGCTAGAGAGCAGCAGATGAGCAATGCCCCCCAACAAAATAAGGGGTAATGCTGTCCAAAGGGAGCATTGCTCCATCCTGTTACTGCGGCACGGTTTTGAACTCTTCTTTACTGCAGTGACACAATACCACTATGAAGTGGTGCTTCACTTAATTAAGCCAAAACTGAGACTACCATGCATATTAATGAGCGCCCTAATGAGCATTAATTTTTGATGTTCCTCGTTAACAAGCATTATAAACTATGACAAATTTCTGTTTGACTGAATGCCAAAATTTGGATGAGCGGTGGTTTAAAATTGTAAATCTGAATGCCTCCCCAGGGGATTAGAACGCCACGCATAAATACTCTGAGAGCTTGCAACGTCAAAGAGGAAATATAAATGCCATAACAGGCTATCTTCCACTGCCCCTCTACACGTGTCAGTGGAAAAGCACTTGCATCTTTCAAATAGAGGCAATTTAGATTCCCAGAGTAAAAAAGGAAGTACCCAGCTCTCAAATGGTAAAAATGAATTATTCTGCTCCCAATGAAAGCTTTAATATCGAGAGCTGTACATGAGCAGAGTTGCTTACCGCTTTGAGTTATGTTTGTGCAAACACCTGGACTCCTAGTGCAAGTCTCGTAAACATGCAGGTTTGTACCTGTTGTCATGACACTGGCATGAACAAACTAAACATCTTTAAAAGATTAACATCTCTAAAAAAAAGTCTGGCTCATGCAACACAGCGACGAGAAGATCTAGAGGACAACAAACCCATATGTATATTCCATGCAGATATTCCTGTACTAATTGTTACAAGGGGCTTCCTCAGGCTTCAGCTGCCTGACTCGAGTGACGAGCCGTGTGGCTCCGTCACCAAACAGCTCCTCTAAAAGACACCCCTGATGCGTCTAAGCCACTGTCGCATTTTGTTCATTTACAGATAATCAAAGTAGTTTGGGGTTTTTTTTAAATTTCTACTTTGCTTTTCTGTTCTAATTCTATCACAATCAAGCACCACTTTGAAGATGATAAAACATAACACACCAAGCGAGGCTCACCTGCGCTTCTCACGCCTCACCAGTTCAGATGGTACAAACTAGTCGTGTAAGATCTGCAGTCGTAAACAAATATAAGGAACATGGCACACGAGGAGAAGGAAAGCTGCAAAGTCAAGGGACCCTGCCCTGCTGGGGTTTCACCAAAAGCCTCCAAGAATTTTCTGCTACACTCCACCTTAACCTATGTATCCATCCTCCAAGCCTGAGATCCCCATCTAAAAGGGAACCAAAATGAGCGCCAGACTGGTACTCATGTCATAATTCATGTAACTAAAATTGAGGTTTCATAAAAAGTGACTTTTCAAAGTTGTTTCTTTTTCAGAGAATTTAAAATTAGCCTCTTTTTGTGAGGTTTCCCCCTTTTATTCCCCTCAGTATTTTCCTCTAAGCATCACTAAGATCAGTAGTGACGTTTTCCTTTGTCAAAATCTGGTGTTCAGTACGGAAATACACTTATTTTAATGAAGTTTGAAAATTACAGATTTCTGCAAAAGACGCAAGAAATCCAGCAGTGTTGATATATATACCCCCCTCCCCCAAAAACCCCACATGACTTTCAGAAAACTGCTTTCCATGAAAAAGCAGCTGATCAGTCCCTCATATACTGACCTCACAGCAGTTAAAGCACTGAGGATAGGATTTATTTTGTCCTAAAGCAAACACCTGAAAGGGCCAGGCAAATGGCAGCCCAGAAGGACCTGTCCCTCTCCATGGAATCCAGAGAGACTGGGGGGCTCCGTCTCTGTGTTAAACAGGTAAAGACGGGTAAAATAAATCCCACCACTACCACAGACCTGATTTTTTAACTCTTGTTCTCCAAAAAGGAGATGCAGCCACATTTTAAGTGACACCTCACACACACTTGCATATCTGTGGGGCAGGTAAACCCGGGCTCTAGCCAAACCGATGACAAGTACAGAGCATGAGGCTTGAAAATGGAAAGCTCTAGGGAAGCGCCTGTGAGGTACCGTGTGGGTACCTCACACTGAGCTTGTGTAGCAACCATTACACTTGGTGATTCAAGTAAATCAAGGTCTACCTACCTACCTGCCTGCACTGGGTGCTGGTGCCCGGGCGCTGGCAGGGGCTGCAGGGTCCCCTCTGAGGGGAGCTGAGGGAGGGGCTGCCCCACACCGGACACGGCCGGTTCCAGCCGGTTCCAGCGGCCCCACGGCAGGGCAGAGCCCGGCCCCTCAGCCAGGCTGGCGGCGCCTCAGGGAAAGCGTGTTTAGGAAAGAGCAAAACCCTGCCAGGCCGTGAGGGGAAAAGTGTGAGAAAGAGCCCTGGGCACGGAGGGCCGGGCAGGAGGAGGGAGGAGGCGCTCCAGGCCCCGAGCAGAGACTCCCCTGCGGCCGTGGAGGGACCCCAAGGAGCTGGTTTTCCTGACAGGAACGGCAGCCATGGAGGGCCCCGCTGGAGCAGGGGAACGTGTGAGGAGGAAGGGGCGGCAGAGAGGAGCCGTTATGGACAGACCACAACCCCCCATCCCCACCCTCCACGCCGCTTGGGGCCGGGGGAGGTCGAGGGGTCGGGAGGGAAGGAGCGAAGTCGAGCCTGGGATGAAGCGTGGGATGGGAGGGAGCTGCTCTAGGTTTCGTCTGCTTTCCTCACCATCCAAATCTATTTCTAATTGGCAATAAATTAATTTGCCCCAAGTCAAGTCTCTTTTGCCCACAGCAGTAATTGATGAGCGATCTCCCTGTCTTTATCCTCTTATTTTCTCCCCGTATCCTGCTGCGGAGGGGAGTGAGCGACCGGCTGGGTGGGCGTCTGGCAGCCAGAAAGGATGAACCCACTGCCCCGTAACACACACCCTGCAAAACTCCGTGTTCCCTGCTCTTCTGTGTTACAATTGTTGTTAACAGCCCACAAAAGCCTTTGCCTGTCCGATTCCTTAATTTAATTGATATTCGTCTGGCTGTACTTACTTGAATAGACTCCCTCCCTTTACTGCTCTCACCACTGTTAATAAATTAGAAGATGGATTTTAAAAAAACCCCACACTACTATACCCTTTATATATCAGCCAGTCCTGAATTGCCAGCTGACTTTCTCTGTGATTACTGACACTTTAGGCAGCAGAAATATTTCTGATGCTCACACTAAACCAACCTGGATGCCTTATACCTGCTGAGCATCTTACAGTCCTGTCCCTCCAGCTAGGGAGGTGAAAACAATGTTGGCCTTTTCAAGTGATCCATCACAAATTTTCATTTCTATTTTCACTTTACTTTCTATTGGTGTGCCTTTGATTTCTACTTTGATGTTGTTTCCAATAATCAAAATAAGAAATCCAGCTTTTTACTGACATCTTTCAAAATTGTCTTCAAATTAAGACAGTTTCAGCATCCCAACAGGACAATTCAGAAAGATCTTCCATTAATACTCACACTGTAGGATCTCAGTGCAAAAAAAATTGATTAATTTACAGGCATTGTTTAAGTCAGGAAGGTAATTTGTAATTGGAAAATAATAACATCCTTATTCTTCTGCCAAAGTGAATGATAACTGACAGCAGGAGTTTCTAAATATCTTCCATTAGAGTATTAGGGGAGGGTTAGGTTGCTGGGGTTTTTTTTCTTGTCTTTGGAGCTGTGGAAGAATTGGAGATGACTGGATTAAATGGCAAATCAACAAACACTGAGATAAAAGAAATCAGTTGTCCCACATCATTATTCAATGACTCTTTTTCAGTCACTTTACTCCACCCTGAAATCTGTCATAAAAAAGCTCACACAGTTGTTATTAACCTAAGCCTCTTGGATAACATGAAGGAAAACTCCTTTCAGTAATCTCCCTCATGCATTTCTGAAAAGGATGGAAAAAGAGACTAGGAATTACAAAAATCATATATTTTTCCAACTGACCTGGAAATACTCTTTTAAAGAAATAACAGATAAAGTTTTTTTCCTCCCAGTTTTTGTGTCTTTACCCAGTGATTGGACAGAAGTGTGGAGAGGTCTTGGAAAAGCCACTGTGTGCTGCCCAAAAGGGTCTCTCATTTTCAGAAGGATAAAATCAGAATTGGTGTACCTGGCAAGAGATAGCTATTTTATCTGATCAAGACATGATTCACTAACTATAAAAGGTATGAGAGAGAGAGAGGGTCTTTGTGGAAGGGGGAATGAAGGTTCTCTGCCAAAAACAATCTCCCTTCAAGACCCTAGGAAATTCCCCAAAACACCATGAAATCATCAAAATACCACTTGCACATATTGCTTGAAGGTGCCATTAGACATCTCAAAAGAAAGAAAAAAAAGGTAAAGTTTTTAGCTCGATTAATGGACTTGTGCAGTTCAGGACAGCTCAGATGACCTTCACCTCTGTCAACACATGTAGGAACCCAACTCTGAACACGCTGAAATTAATTAGTTCACACATGTCAGGAATCAGGGGCAGCTTGGGGAAAAATTTCCCAAACGCAGACCTGGACTTTGCGCAGACTCACATCCATAGACGTGAACAGACATGAAAGCAGACCAGCTGCTAGACCAGGTCTCTGCTTCCCACTCTTGCCCTCCATGAAAGCAAAATAGTGAGGGCACCAGGACAGACTATATCCCCCGTCACTCCATAGTTCAAAATAAATTTCTGTCTGTCACAGCATGCACGAGCAGGGACATACGTCCTGCCAAACGCTGCAAAGACAAGGGGACGAGCTGACCCGCTGGGTGTCCCTGAGGCCTTTCCCCAGGGGAACTGCTCTGCAGTATGGTGCTGGGAAAGGTGATGTAGGAGCTGCAGAGAAGCACAGGGAAATGACAGGAATCACCCACTGCCTCGAGAGAGGAAGGCAGCCTGTTCACCTCCGCAAGCGGCTTCCTGCAGGGGTTAGCAAGCAAGAGCACATCTGCAAAATCACCGTAAGCCTGAAGCACAAGATGCTCTCCTGTCCTTTTCCACAACGCAGGCAAAAGGAGCGGTCCTCTTCCTTTCTCGCCTTCCCAAAGAGCACTCAGGTTCAGCGTAGCCCAATGACAATGAGCAATAAGGTTATATATAACTGTGTTGGCACTGTGTGGATCAAACTGGCTTTTGTTAGCCAGAAATGAAGGGTTCGGCAGTGCATTCCTCACTCCAAGAGCATTCCCATTGAAATCTGCCACCAGGCTGCCAGGGCAAGGAGAATGGGATCAGTATCAAAAGCTGCTGTCATTCTCACCTCACCCCACTGAAATACATGTTTACGGGCAACAGCAGAGGTTTCCTGTCACTGTAGTCACTGAGAGGACACAAATAAACTTTAATGAATACTGCCACAGCCTAGGTCAATAGATAAATGATTCTATTATTTAACATAGCTCCCAAAGTGATTTCTAAAAGTAGAAACCCACATTTTATACCTCCTTATTCAACAGCCCAAGCTACAGTGAAATTTAGCTTGGCATTGCATGGGTTTTGTGAGTTAAAGGGATAAATTCCATTAATTTTCTGCTGATAAAGTGTTATTTGAACTTATTCTAGTGTCTGTTTTTCCCTTACCAAGATGTCCAATTCCTTTTTTCCCTTGTTACTCCCTATCTGCACTATAGGCTACATAAAATCAAAGCTCGGCAGTAGAATATTTCCTTTATTGAAAAGTTTCCTTTATTGTCCATTGATAAACCGGCACTCTGCAGGGATTGCTCCATACAGCCTGTTCCACACAAGTTGCCACAAGTTGCTGCTGCTGCACTACCATGACTTTGCATGACAGGATTGCAAGAAATGCCCCGAAACTTGCATCCATCCCACAGTTTCCACACAGTGAGATTACCCTAGTCTAAAGAAAACACCACCAGACTTTCTAGTCCCAGTAATATACTTCTACGTGAACAGTTTTACATGAAACTTTCTTCTAAGCTAAAAAAGAACATTTTAAAGATTACAATATTCTGCTTTAACATTTGTGACCAAACAGTTGGGCTAGTACATGAGACCACTGGGAACCAACCCAAAACTGATTTATCTGGTTTCACTTGCCTAGCTGAATGACAAGCTGAAAATTGAAGCAACTAATTATGTTTTGAAAATAGTTGCCTCAAATAGTTGCCTTTTCAAAATAGTTCCCTCATCCCATGATGTAGAGCAGAGTTAAGCGCAGCAGCCCTCCATCTTGGCAGACAATGCAGATAAAGCCACCTCTCTTACAGAAATCTCAAAAAAAGAATATAAATTCTGTCTTCTCCCTAGGGAGTGGGACTCTCTGCTAGTAGAGGAGAATGTAGTTTGCACCTCTGTCAACTTGATGCTATACGGAAAATAGTAGTTAAGAGTGAGAAATTAATATAAGGAAAAGAGGCTAGGACAGTTAAGGTGAAGAGAAGAAACTAGAACAATTTTGCAAGAATAGCACTGAGTGTTTTTCCTTATTTAATATATTTATTCATGAGTCAGGCTACCAGTAAGTGCGCTAATGAAAAATCATTAACTGATGACATCAGGTTAGGAGACCTGATCAATACACAAAGGAGGAATGGAGCATCACATAAGAAGAACTATAAGATCAAAGCTTAAACATCAAGCATTTAAGAACTACACGGATTTTTCTGTAAAGTGGAAAACTCTACAGAGGGTTGAGGAAGAGAAAGACTTGGGTGCGTGGCTACAGAGAGAGCAAATACAGTGCTAGTATGCACTGGCCAGCCAGCTCCAGCAGGGACCTGGGTGTACTAATGCAACTCTCCAAGCACGGGAGGAAATTCAAGGCTGAGAATGGCAATGCTTATTGTCTTTAAATGTGTCATTAAAGAAAATCTCTTGAAGATAAATGTTATTTTTGCCCCCAAAATGAATGGGTACATATTGACCAAAAACTAATTAAGGACAAAAACTGGGGGGGGGAGGGCAGAAATTATCAAAGTAAAATATTCTGGAACGGTCTTCAAATAATGGAAGCAGCAGAAGAGGAAGTAGTCTGAAATTAATATATTTGTGACTGGGACTATTTCATATGACATGAACAGAATTATAATTTCCTGCACTGGTAGGCTGCTGGACAATGCTCTGGGAAGCCCTCCCCAGCCCAGTGCTCCTGTGCTCCAGTGGCAGGAGTCACCTTGAGCTGGATGATGCTGCAGGATTAAGGCCTAAGGGAATTCATCATATTTAATATTAAAGACTTTATTTTGACACAATTTCAATTGACTACAACAAATCAAAGCAAACTCTGCAATAAATGTCTTCATAATGCCTTGTGCTGTAGCTGTACTTTGAAAGTCCAAAATCAATAAAAACAAAATGGTGACATATGTTTGTATTATTTGGAAAGCTAAATGCATGCAAGGGATCTGTCACTGCAGGATTAATAGAGTACAAGATGTTCTGTTTGTTGGGCATCTGATTGTCTGTCTCATAATATGAATTTTGAAATAGCTCGGGATTTCTGCTAGTGCATTTGCAGGTTTATGCTGGATTTCACATTAACAATAAATCATCCTGTATGTATAGTTCTCTTTTTCAATTTACTGCAACATAACTTCATCAATCCACATAGGGAATAGGGCCATACGCATAATGAGTAGAAATCTGATAATAAAATATTAAGTAAGACAACGAAACAAAAACATTTGAAATATTAATACCGAGGCTCTAAAATACCCCTCATTGCCATTCAGCCTACATTTGGTGCGCACATACCTCCAGTGTGTGGGTGGAGTGACAGTAGGAGAGTGCCAGGTAGCTTATTCTAATGACTGCAAAATAATCTACTTGAAATTAAGAAATCCATTTAACGATGACGTAAATGAAAATAAGATGCATTCTGTTGTGAATTGAAAGACATTATTTTTACTCTAGTTGGTAAAATTACCTTTGACCAAGTAATTAATCACAAGTTAGGACCTTTTCCACATCCTGAGTGCTTCACATATGTGAACTTGGATGTATTTGTCAAGACTGATCCTTGGCTGTCTCCGTGTCTGTCCTAATGAGGCAGAGAAGAATTCCTGGCACAGCAAGGTCCCTGTGGTGCTGGACAGCTGCAGAGCCAGTGCTAAGCCTGTGCTTAAGCATTCCCTTGACTTCAAGCGCTCCTTAGCAGATATTGAAGTTCATGCTTAAATTTAAGCATATGCTGACACATGCTTGACAGCAACAGGAGCTCTGCACATACCTATGTACTCACCTGAAATCAGGGCTCATACTTTTGCCCTCGCCTTTTTGGTATCTTCTGCAGATTCAGATCCTGAGGCCCCCGGAATTAATCCAGTCTTGGATTCATTTTTTAAAATATATCTATATTCAAAACCCACAGGCAAGACTTTTTCAAGATCAAATGCTTTTGGTATTACACAAAATACAGCTCTCCCATCCCATGTGTCATGCAAATAGGCTCATGAATTGAGTAATTCTCCTCATCTAACCGGGATCATATTTACTTAACTGATGTGAACAGACAAAGGAAAATATACCACTTGTTCAATGCGTGCAAAATTTATGGTATGTAGCTAACATAATGTGTTTAACAATTTTATCCAAGTTTCAATCTAGGACAAAACAAATATGTTCACATAATCCCAAGCCATATTATAGCAGTTGCATGCACTAAGTGATTTAAAGTTTTAATTCATCATTAAATACACTGTACACATACAGGTTTTTCTTTTTAAATAATAATATGCAAAACTTCCAGAGTCATTAACAATTTAATAAGCTGTTTAAACAAGAGAACTCTTTGAAACGCTCGATCTGTGCCTATGCCTTCTAAGCATCATGCAACAATTTATCGTTTTCACCAATTGCTTGTCAGCTGGACCAAAAAAACCCCGTTCTGCAATTACCTCCATTCTGAAAAGTCTCTATATAAACTGTATATCAATGGGTACAGGAAGTATATGGAATCAGATCAAATATATTTTTCATTGAGAAAATATTAATTGGCCTTACCTATGTCATTAAGACTTGCAGAGAACCCAAGGAAAAACTATTCTACTGCCAGATAACAAGGCTGCAGTATCTACATTTTATTTGCAATAACATAAACAGTCAACAGCAATGATGACCAAGTAGAACATACCAGACTTGACAGCATAAAGTCAACTGCAGGACACCGCTCATGCTCCTTTATGTTTTCAAAAGGTCATCATATATCTTCATCTGCAAATGGGGGGTTATTTACCTAGACATCCACCAGTTTCACCTCCAATTTAGGCTCAAGTCTTGCCGACGGAGGGTGAATTAGTAATGAGGTTGACCTTCAGCATTGCAGAGCCATGTCAGTTCTCCCCTACTTGAGCTGGAGTTGGGTTAGCATGGCACAAATTTGCTATATGTGTCTTGGGAAAATGACACATGGGCAGAACTTGTAAAACAACACGTTTCCCTCCAGCACACCAAGGAGAAGCAGCGCATGGGCAGCTCAGGGCTCCGGTTTCCTTGCCTGGGTATTATGCAAGGAACAGAGGCAGGGAAGATTCTCTCTAATCCCTGCCTAAATTCAGTCACGATTTGTCCCATAATATTAAATTCGTGATGAATGCAGCTGATGGCAGGCCATCAAATGAGCTATCACAAATACACGAGGGAGGATCCACCAACGATCTGCGGCAAAAACTTCTGGGTAGCAGCTTTCTCCTTGCTGCCTTCCCACAGTAACCACGGCCCTGTAACACAGTCTGTAGCCTGTACTCGGTAAAAAACTCCTACTGAGAATACCAGTAGTTTGAGTGAATATCGTGACTAAAGATGTATGCAGGGCTATAATTTGACACTCGGCTCTAGCTGGTACCGGGGCATAGCCACAATGGAAAACCAAACCACTGAGATTCTGAGCTTGGGAGAAGAGCAGCACTCTGAAATTTCATCAACATCATAACTAGCTCCATCTGCCTTTATTACCCCAGTACAGCCATCCAAGAAAGTCGCCCTGAAGCTCTCCCTCACTTTTATAGGTAACCTTTTTATAGCTTTCTATTATGCCACATAGTATTTAGTCAATAGAGGGGAAATCTTACTGCATTTGAAAGTATAATGCCGATCTCTAAGTGCTTCCTACGAAGCCAGCTGACAAGGAGCCATTACTGGTTTACATCGAGACTTGCATTCTGGTTTTATTGCATTTTTAATTATTTAATTAATATCGTTAAGGAGAAACAGAACTCATCTAAAATTTGACCCCATAGATTTCAATATCCAACTCCCACTGTGGTAGGTAAAACATCCTATGGAAATTTCTGAAAAGATCGCAGTGACTAACCTCATCCAAATTCATGAACTTCGATACACTGCACTCACAACTTAATAATTCAGTCCAAGTTCTATTTTCTGCAATAGTTTATAAAACTTTGTTTTATAAGCATAAAGTTTAGCCATTTTTAACTGCAGGGACAATAACAGTGCTGGTCAGGACTTGCTGGTCTCTAAATACCCATGCTGGCACCTCACAGTGCTGAAGCATTACATCTTGTTCCCAGAGCCGCGTTGCTTTGTTTTATGTTACTGAAGTATAAGAACGCAACACAATTGACCTGTCACAGCAAAGAAATTGGAAAACAACTTGGTTTTCAAAAATGCAGGTTAAGGAAGAACCTACACATGTCTCCAAGCCTGTACCTTTGAAAGCATGCTTCCTGCAGTTTGGGATGGATTTGTAAGGTGGCTCTGACATTTTGTGAACACCCCCAACCAAGCACCATGAATTATTTTGTTCATTTCACATACAAGATCCTACAGCTTTTCAAACATTAAAAGCATGTACTACTGCATATAAACTTGAAATAATAGGGCTCTGAACTCTCATTGCCTGCCATTTAAATTGCAGAATTACTACAGAATTGAAAAGCTTTAGAGATCAAAAATGTTCAGTGTTAACTAGGACAGACATCCAAAACAGAGTGGCGCCTGCTAGCAAAGTTAGTGAAACAAGGGAAAGAGAAGTAATTCTTGTAATAGAGACAGAAGCTAATATGATTAATTCTGCTGCCAGCAATGAACAATGGTGGTAACAGGACTTGTAAGACCAGCGTGATAAGAAAACAGCTGGGAAGAGAAATTTTGGCTAGATGGCAACAAGAGGACTTCCACCAATGGAAGAAGCAACCTTCTGGTGTTCAGGTTTTCAGAGCCATGCATCAACATATGCGTAAGAAATGCTACTGGGGCCTCAGAAACATTTTAATCCTATTCTCTTTAAGTTTTTGGTCCTGGAGAAAATGAGAGGAGGAGTCCAACACTGAATTCAGACAATGCTAATATTTCTAATTATATTATCATATCGTATAATCTGACGCATGGAATCATATAAACACATTGTCTCTAACTTACATCCTGCAGGTCTCAATAGCATATTCTGGACTCAGAGTTAAATTAGCATAATGTCAGTGGGTGAACTGCACAGAGACCAGGTGGAGAATCTGTAGCAGATGAAAAGAAAGTGGAATAGACTGCCTGTCATTAGGGACTCCAGCATTTACTCGCAAGGATCAACTTGATTCAAAGCACTGCTGAAAAAAAGGTTACCTTAATGAAGCTGAAGTCTTAACTTGGATTGTAAAGAAATTATATTTTCTGTGTTTCAGATGCTTTGGAAAGATCTCTGAAGACAGCATCGTGCTTAATAGAGATGTTTGTTCTTAGTTATCACATATATTTTTGTTCTAATTTCACTGTAGTTGATTCACAATGTCTCTGGGCATTATGAACCAGGTTTTCACTACATAGTGTGCCACAATCTCTCATTAATATCAAGGAGATACAGGTAAACTTCAAAAACCACTCAGCATTTGGCAGGATTGGGACAACTTGACAAAATGAGCATTGAAATAGCCTTTCAAAAAAGACCTGTAGCACTTAGCACTGCAGTTGCATGTTAAGCGTTGTTTGTATGCCTTGCTGAATCTTAACCACAAACTTCATTAAATATGATTCCCTACAGAGGAGAATGAGTATGCATCTTACCTGCATACATTATAATTTTGAGGCCAGCTGAGAATGTACGTTTCCTGAAGAAGCAAGGGAGATAATTCCAGCTGGGTTGGGAAGGTAAAGCAAAATCAAGAGAGACAGAAGCAAAGTACTGCATCACTAATGCAGTGACATCCACTGAACAGATTGAAATGGGCTTGAAAAACAAACGGAAGTCTGAAAGCACAGCGTGGAGCTATGGATCCAGGCCCTTAGATAAGAGTCACATCAAACAAAGGAAACAAAACATCATCTTGACCTACATTGCTCACCATGCCATCCATTACAGTGGTGTTGCCAGACAAGAGTTAGGACAGATTTAGCCCCATGTAAGTTGTCTTCCAAATGTGAGTACATCAATTATGATATTCTGTCCCCATTTGAACATGCAAGTAGCACTGAAGTGGATGTTTGTGCCTCAGTCTCACTTTTCCACCAATATGCAGAAATGGGAATCCTCAGGCACCCACATTTACAAATTAAGCAAACATTATTCTGTAACAAATGACTACATACTTGGAAATTATTTTAAAGCAATCTGAAAAAAAGCCTACAGGGGCTCTACAGATTTATTGCAAAGCAAAACCAACATTAAACCACAAAACAATAAGAAAAAATAACATCATTTCCCATATGCTCAATGTGCGAAATGGATATATAGCCCTTTAGGTAGCAATAGTAATAAAGAAAAGTCATCTGGGTCAAATGGCATATTTCTATTTATTATTAGCATTATTTAAACTAGACTTCAGGTGTACACAGTGCTCTAAAAACAAATAAAAATCTGACAGATCCCTTCCTTGAAAAACATGCAATCTGAAGTAGGAGAAACAATGGATAATAACTTTTAAGTTTTTGCAGTGAGGAAGAATGTCACAACAAAAAATGTGTTTCAAAGTTTTTGGCCATGAAGTGAAAGGCTAATTTAAATTTTTTTCATTTTATTACAGAGCAAGCAGCAGCCTGGGTTCAGATGGGCTCCTCTACTAACACAGCTGAAGCTACAAACAGAAATATCTCTAATTCTACCAAGCAAACATAAAACAAAAAGAAGCCCCATAAAACAAAAGAAACCTCAGATCTCATTTGTTGGGTGCCAACAGTGCACTATATATATTTCAGAGGAGCTCATGTGGAGTAAGACAGAGTTTCAAAGGTAAGGGAAGTCCCAGATGATCTCCTACCGTTAAACTAACAGAGTATTTTATTAACCTCATGTCAGTTATTGCTACAAAAAGTGTCAAATCCTGCCTGGGTTTTTTCTCAGGGTATTGGCTGGCTCCTACTTGCAAACACGACCTGTCTCCCCTGTCCCTGTCCCCGAGCCACCAGGCTCATGCTTTCAGGGAGTTTCTAAACAAACTTTAAGGTTGCTGCTCATCATAAGCCCAGTGGGACCGACCCCAGGGGGGGTGCCCCCTGTGCCTGGGGCACCCCCGAACGAGCCCTTGCGCTCAAGGGGATGACAGCAGGGCACGGAGCCTCTTTGACGCGGAGGGACCAGATGACAGAGGTGGGGTTTTGGGGGCTGGAGACCTCTGCAAGTGTCATGTATTGAAACTAGAAAAGTATATGCGAGGGCACTGAACTGCTCAAATATCGGGTAAGACTTTGCTGGGTGAGGCTGACACGATAAAGCCAGTCTTCATGCCTGTCTGCGTTGCAAGCAGATGAACCATAAATTCTTTAAAAAAAAAAAAAATATGCAAAAAGCCAAAATCTCCATCTGCCTAGGGAAATATCTGATGACCTTCCAAATATACCAAAACTAATTTCTGATGCCCCAGGGTGTAGCAAGATGTAAAGGAAATCTAGAATGGACTGAAGTGTTACACTTTTACTGTAAGAAACAAATGACATGGACCACTAGGGAGAAAATTTGATGGAATTACAAACACAGCATACCTTTCTAGATCTGGGTGACATATATATATGGGATAAAGGTACACACCAAAAGCAAGACACTAAAACCTTCCTCTTCCGTTATGCATCCATTTTTTTTTTTTCAATATTTTTCCAACTGCAATCCCTGACAATACCTTCTAGGTGAAATAAGATATTCCAATCATCAAATTTACAAGACCAAACAATCTAGAAAATAAGCATAACAGCATACAACACTGGCAGATAATGGTTTTTCTTTGATGACAAAGAGAATAGATACAAATGTAGCGACAACATTTAATTGAGCATCATAGTTCATAGAAACATCCACAAAACAGCTCAATGCAAGAATCCAATATTACGTTCCCATGTTGAATCAAAACCTCTTTTTTTTTGTTTACCCAGAGTTTTGTTATGGAATAATCTTAGTACGATTCAGAAAACTCACTTCTCTTTCGCTGTTTCTGCTAGAGCTGGATGAAACAACATCAAGGAAGGAATTTGCCTCAGGTTATTTTATGCAGCCTTTTTGAATGCTGAGGGCAAAAACACAAGCAGACCTATGAAGAATTCGCAATAAAGATCACTTCCACAGTTAAGGAAATGTGGAAGTGCTCACCTTAATGAGCAATATATACAATTGCTAGAAGTTGGACCATCAGCCCAAAACGTGGATGTACACTTGGCAGGTAAACGGGCAAGACTAACATCTCTGTTGGGATGCCTCCTCTTCCGATTGTGGTGACTCTGAAGTGCTCAGATTAAAGTCTACCTTCCTGAGCCATTTTTGTATATAGAAAGTTACTTTACTTAAAAGATTCCTTCCATCAGTGGCAGCCACTGTATCAGTTTTCACTTGGGTCCACAGCTACAGGAGCCAAAGTGAGTTTTGACCTTCCCCTCAAGCTGGGCAGCCCCAGATGTAACCCAGACTCCTTGGGCAGACGCTGTAGATCAGCCTGCTTCCCTTCATGCCCCGCTCCACACATTTCCGCCAGCAAAGGAGTTCATCCCGTGTACTTATTTTTCCTACCACCTTAGTTTTAAAACACAATGCACAAAGAAATAATTTACATTTACAGAAGTGCGATACATAAAAAATAATTAAAACATTAAATCTTTCCAAATAAATGTGACGCATACAATTAAACTCAGCATTTAGTGTAGGGAAAATAATCCCCTCAGACTAAGCTTATTGATATGAAGACGACCAGCTTTCAGGTCTTCTAACTGATTTTTATGATATCATCATACTTTTGTCCACATTGTTATGATCCTCTCCCCAGCAGCCTGCATTAACTGGTCCACGCTACTGGAAACATTACCTCCAGCCATGCTTATGGGTGCTGATTTTATTTCTCTCGGTAATTTCTTTAATGTTGTGTGTGCGTAGGGTATCCAGTATTTCAGCTCAGATTTACACATCACCTCTGCTATTTCCTACATGCAAGTGTATTTCTCCGAATTGGATTTCTGAATATAATGCAAGAACATTTTGCTTACAAAAAAGCTTGTTTATTAGCAACATCAAACCGTCAGTTGTTTATGTCCCACTTGTAAATACCAGGCCACATTAACATAAACTTGGCAAATGGAGGGCAAGGGGGAGAGTGGGCTATTTTCCTTGCGATCCTTCAACAGGAGAGCAAAAGAATAAATAAAAATCAAGCATGGTGGGAAGAATTACTATTCATTCTTGTAATTCTCCCCTGGCTCCAAAGAGGAGACACATGGCCTGGAGGACACGAGCACGCGCAGCTGTGGCCAGAGTCCCCTTGTTGACTGCCTTGAGTCCCAGCCATGCTTGCCAGCTTGACTTTACAGGAGAATGTGTTGGCTCATCTTGTGAAAATATATTGTCAGGCTATATATTTTAAATGCTGCCTACTCTCCTTGTAAGATTCAAGACCTAATCAATCCTTTATGTTATAACCAGGTGTAAGTCATAAAGGGGTTGTTATTACAAAATTTTATAGAGTGAGGCACTTGGATACTCATGTGGGAGAGAGGTATATAAACAGCCCACTATGCCCTCCTGTATTCAGGTACCAGTGTCAAGATTTCTACCTACTGGTCCATTTTAAATATTTTCAGTTATTCCCAGCCCGTTGGTTTCAAATTCTAGAGTTACATCTGCTGCTGGTTTATAAAAACAAAATTGTCCAGCCACAGAAAGATCCAAATACGACTCACCAGGATATTTCTGCCTGGAGGCCAAAGCTCACTGTTGGCACAGCTGCAGCACTGAATTTGACTTTGCACCCCTGTTTTGGAGAAACCAGGGTAGGTATTAGAGTAGAATGACAAAGAAACCTTTATAGACAGTGCAATGTGTTAAAGGTCAGATTATAAAGACAGTAATCTACTCTTAAAATTAAAACCTGAAGCAACAACAAAATACAGCAGTTCAAAATATACATGGAGACCTTGATGGTAAGTTACCAAAATGTCAAGGCAGCAAATGAATCCTAAGTAAATTTGTATAGGCACTTGTTAATTCATACTTATTTCAGGTTAAGACCACTTTTTTCAGTTTACCTTAAATCACTGAAGTATAATTCAAAATGAGAAAGCCCATGTAGACTTAACTAAACTCATTTCACTACAAAGAAAAGATAAACAAATGCAGTAAGTTATTGCAAAGAGTTAAACTCTTATTTTGTTTGACAAGTATAACATTATTTTATTTAGTTTACTCCATTATTTGTCTGCCCATTCACTCCCTGCACTGCAGAATCCCACCTTCACCTTTGGTTAGAAATTGGGTGCCCCACTTATATTTCTCATAACACTTGGCTTTTCGGAAGTCCTTCCCTGTCGAATTGCTGACCTCTGCCTAACAGGGAGAAGATGCAAGCTCGCGGTGGCCGTCGGGGAGTAACGATGTTTGCACAGTGCAGCACTGCTCATCTAACTTGTCCCGCAACACCCTCTGAACCCCACAGCCCAAGGAATGACCCCAACTACTTCACTTGCTAAGCAGCAGTTTCAGAAGTCTCTGGGCTTAAAACCTGAATGGATTCCTTAATAAGCGGAATTTATATGCGCATTTTGCATCTGCAGTTAGTGTTCGAGCTGCTCGCTCCCAGATTTCCCGCGCCTCTCACCAAATTCCAGCAAGCCACTATATGAAGTCCCGCCCAGCAAGCCCAGCCTTTGGTGGTGTTTCACTCCTGCTATTTTTGTCCTAGGTGATTCTGCCTCCTTTGTTATCTGTCAAAGCAGTTGTAACTCAAAGGATCCAGTTCCCACCCACACAAATTGAAAAAAATTTAGGGCAAGACAAGATACCAGGTATCCACAGTGCTATTACTATTATCTTGATAAAATAGCAGGGACACACATTCTGCCTGTCACAATTAAGGTGATAAATGCCTGTTTCTTTGAGACTTGTTTGAAAGTCAATTATGCAGATTATTTCTAGAATACAGACAGATGGTCTTTTCCCCTGTATGAGACAATCAAGTTGAACTTTGATATGTGCATAAAAATACTGTAATTTGTCAAGCTCCAATGGGGCCATTTTATCACAGATAACCAAAAGACTATATGGATTTTTGTATTTGCCTCTTTTCGATTAACACAGCCTATGTTCCTTTTTATTCAGAATTTTTTTTTTTAATGGAAGCTTTGCTATGTTTCATCTTGAAGTCAAATATTGATCTTTCAGTCTAGTCCTCAGGTTTTGATTAACACAGAAGGTTGCCAAGCGAGCGGCTTTTTGTTTGTTTTCTGTTAATTCTTTTTTTATTATTCACTTGCTGCAGTAAATCTTGCTTTTATTGTCCAACCACTGAAAAGAAAAAATGGATTGATTTGAGCACCTAAATAATTTACAATGCAGAGCTTTTTGGAAAGACTGATGCAATGTTGACCTTCATTTTTCCCCCTTCTCTTCCTGACAATAGAAGATTTTTGATTGACTCGAAAAGAAAAAAAGGAAGAAGATTGATTTTGACACGTTAATGATGGTTTAATGCAACAAAAGCTTTAGAAAATGAGTGTTTAGTAAGACATGTTTTTTAACAAAAGAAAAATAAGCTGTTGTAAGGAAAAGAATTATTATAAATATTTTTCTTGTCATTTTAATTCTCTATCAGGCCAAATTTCATGCTCCTCTTTAAAAACCGAGTTATATTTATTTGTTATTCACAAATGCTCTGACTGCCTGAATTCCTCTTCATCAACTCCAGAATAGGTTTGCTAAGCAAGAAGAATAAATGGAAAAGCTCTGACAAATGTAGGAAAGGATAGTTTGAAACAGACTGTGGGAGACAAAGATCCTGTTTCTTGTAAAGTTTTTGTATCATTGTGGACAAATGACTTGGGCTCCCAGGGAAACACAACCAAGCCAAAGACCTAGGTCCAGTTCAATCCCATCCAAGGAAGCCTTAAACCTGCTTCCAAAGCAATACAAGACCTCATCAAGGGTATAAATATTAACTAACATTGTAAGTTCATAACATCTAGAGTCAATAATAGATGCTGTCTTACCTCTCCGAGGCTGGGTGTTAAACAAAGTAAGGTAAATAACACCTGCCTAATCAAGGAATCTTTTGAGGTCCCCAGGTGAAAAGTGCAATGCAAAGATAACTTTTTAGATATTGGAAGTTTTTCTTGGCAGCACTACCTAAAGTATACAGCACAAATCATTGGTAAAAAAAAAAATCATATAGGCTTAGAGCAAGCCAGATGTTAAGCCAACAGGTATTTAGGTGGAATGTTTTACCTACTTTAGCTGTAAGAGGTGTAAGGTTAATTATCAAGGTCCACATGGAACATGGATCAGAATGACCAAAACCCACAGCATTTCTGCAGAACGTATAAACACACACTTCAGACGACTGCTCTCCTCAATCTACTTGCCAAAGTACTTGCATAATCTATAAGTTTGTGTTCAGCACTTCTCAATGAGCGCATGCTGACTTTTGAAACAGCGCTTTAAACAACTTCAGTTTTGCCAAGTCACAAAGTTGCTCTCACAATATTGATGTTACCAGCTCTGACCCCCTCCACCTTCCAAACAGCAAAACAACACAGCAACCTACCAGCCATGCTGGGCTGGGGCAGTTACCACTGAATGTGTCAATATTTTTACCATCCTTTCTGTTATGGTGATTGTTTAATGTCTCTAGACATGTAGTACCTTCATTGGAGACAATGCAGTTACTCCAGATTTTCACTGGCATCACTAAGAAAAAAAAAATGGCTCCGTATCAATAAAATGCTATGGAAAGCTGGTAATAAATATTCAGCTTTTCTCTTGGGAATGTACTACCTCATTTTCACTCCAATGGAATATAATACTAGCAAGTACTCAGGGGTCCAGTAATTCAAGTGTTACTATACACCTGCCAGATACACGTGTACTAGCTCCATATGCTAAAGATTATTTTTGTATTCTCTTAGAATGCAAATTATATTAAGCCACTATCTCAGTAAGGTTCTGATCCACCAAACAGTCAATATCACCACAGAAGCAGCAGAAACTGAAGATATGCTTAACTGTTCTGGACTGGAGCCTAAATTAGGTTTCCAAATAGAATAACATATGTCTTAAATGTCAAGCTACACCCAAGGACAACACTGTCCTTATGGACCACTTTGTTTATTTCAGGCAGTTGTATTTTTTTTAATTAAATCATAATTTTAACACAACACAATCTCTTTTCTAGTCATCACTTACCAAAAAGAAAAGCCCTAAAAAATGAGCAAGTCTTGTGTCTTTCAATTATCAACTCCTATTATCTCCATTCTATCCAGATGTTACTGAGACTAATAATCTCCCTTGTATGAATAACGTTATGTATGCATGGTAAGCACAAATGTATTCTAGGACTGCTTATTTCCATGTCTTTTGCTGCTCACAAAAAAATTTGCACATGTGGCGAGATCTCTGTAAGGATCACGAAGGCTAAACAATAACAGGTTATAACGAATTTGGACAGTTTACATGCAGAAAGAATGCGAAGCCTGAAAAACTTACAAGGTCTGTAAATCTATAAAAGCAAACTCACCTCATTGTAATGAAACTCTATTCATAGCAAGTAATTGCAAGTCCAAGGGTGTAAACAGGACATCTCAGTGGCCTTAACTTCTCCAGAGAATGCGTTCGTATCACAGGATCATCTTCATAATTTGCTGTGTCTACTTTGTTTTCCATGACTGTTTGGCACGTGCAGAGACTCACTTATGCTACTGGATGGTGGATCAATCCTCACACATGTTCTCAGTTCCTAAGTTCCTTAGGACAGTTGCCACTGTCCTGAGACAAAAACGGAACTTCATTTAACAGGTTCTTCATCCAGGCTGTTAGCACCTTGCAGGCCGGTGAGCCTAACTGGGAGCATTCAAACACACATGCACAGCTGCATTCTCTGCTTTAGCATGCCAAACAACAAATATTCAAAAAATAACAACTGGGATTTTCATATGATCTGGCTGCTGGACCGGATCTGCTTAGTTTCCAAGTTCACCCAAGACCAAACCCACTCCCTACAACTATATTCACCATATACGAAGCATTTCTTGAATTTAACAATGAAGGATGAAACTTCATAGCATGGAACATATTATGTAAGACTGGACCAAGCACATTTTTCTATAAATCAATAAATCTCAGTAAAGGCAATGAACTTACTAGGTCAACAGAAGACCTCAACCTGTGCATAAACTCTAACTTTTCCACTGCCTATGTTCATAAATTTAGCTGTGTATCACACATAAGTGTATTTTAACGTGATCCCGTTGTATCCACTGTTTGCCGCAACATTATACCACACCACTGCGTGGAAAATGCTAGGAGAGCAAATGCAGGAACAACATTCAACTCATACTTGGAAAAGTACACTGTAGTGCCTTAGTATTTTCAGGAGAGAAAGCACAGAACATGAAAGGATAAGCATACACTAACAGAGGAAGAATATATAAGATGACAAATGAAAGTTTTTCAACTTATTTTCAAAACACACCGTGGGCAGGAGAAGATGCTAGCGACAAGCATTTTCAATAAACCAAATTCATTACCATCAAGTAAAGGAATCAAAAAATTGTTGAACCTTGCACATCCTTAAAGCTACTTGTTGTGCTATTTTCAATTGTGTTTAAGTCTACAAGGACAAATCAGACCTTTGAAACAAACAATTTCATTTTTAAGGGTGTCCTTGAAAGACTGCAGCCATATACAAATAAGTTACAGGATACAAAAGAAAGCCACGTAAATAACAAAAAACTCACGGTGAATGTCAGCAATTGAAAACATACATGCAACAGCTGCAAAATAAATTACTATAGTCAAAGCCGCTCCTCAGACTCAAGAGCTCATATGGCAGTCTTTTAAAGGTCAACACTGAAGGCAGTCACATTGGAAAAGAAGTCCAAGAATACGAAATCTGGCGTTCAAATGATTTCTTTGCCCAGGGGTCCTTATTAGAAAGGTAATCTCTTTTCTATCACTGTTTAATAACATACCATTACTTTGTGAAGTGCTTTAAAATACCTGGAGTACCAAAGATGATATTTAAAACCAATTCATTCTATTCCATCCCAAACAATACATAAAAACCTGGAAAGAACAGGATAAAGATGTTAATTTTACTGACAATTTTGTAACACTCCTTGAGAGAGAGCAAACAGCCATAACTCCAAAATTACATTGTAACCACAGGCCATTTTATCACGTGAAAAGTACCAAGTGCTGATAATTTCTCCGCTGCCTTTAATTAAGCTTCTTAGAGACTCTCTCACATGCTTTCCTTCCCACTCTCTTTGTTATTAAAAAAAAAAAAAAAAAAAGTGAAGTTACCCCCCAGGTGAATTTTGCCAAATGCTCGTACTTCCAGTGTCAGAACCATGCCTTGCATAATGGAAAGTTTACATGAAAAGTCAAGGTTTTGATGAATGTCACACTTGAAAGCCAATTAAGTGGGCTGAAAGGAAGACACAATTTCCCATTGTCTAATTGCCTCACAGCACCTTCAAGGTAATAAATTTGTCACATTGAATTATTAATGAGAAACGAATATTTGACTTGCAGCCTTGAATAGAAAGTAGTTCATTATCAGTTGGCATTGTTCCTCCCAAATAAAGAGAGGGGCACGATGGGAGTTAAGGAAAAAGCGTCAGAGAGCGCTTTTCCTTACATCACTGTCACACACACTGAATGCGCCTTTTGGGTGTAAAAATTCCAATAAGGGGGAAAAATGATGGCGCATCTAATTCCTAATTCTCTTTGGCCTTTGCAGCCTGACAAATAAACTTCCATCTGGATTCCCCAAAACACACTCTTTTACTGTACCACTTCAAACACAAAGGTTGTAAAATTTTTTAAATTGGCTACATGAAAGTACAAGAAGCACCATAAAGCAGAGGCCGGTTTTAGGTTTATGTGGCTTTTAAAGGCTTTCTGCCTTATCTCCTCTGCAAAGCATTGTTCATACGCGTGGGGGGGAGACAGGTAGATCGGTATATTTATTCTTAATCCACAGTTGCTGAAGCAAAGGTAACACACTTGAAAAGCATTCATTTCAGCACAGGAGACCTTTATAATGGTGAAGGACTCTGCTACATATCCCATGCACAATGAAAGAAGTCGAAACAAAATGCAACCTAGGTCCTTGGTTTGCTGTTACATCTGCATCTGAAAAGGGAATTATGAAATAGAGTTCACGTGCCCATATCTTGGCCTTCTCGACAGCCCTGACTCTGGCCGTGTAACGCCCCTGGAGTTGGGGATGGGCACACCAAGGCAGCTCTAGAGATGCGGAAACAGAAGTGTATTTTAGGTTGCATCGCTACCAGTCAGTAGGGCTCCACGTCCTTCCTCTCGCACGTGACCATAATGCCCTTGGCACGGCTACACCAGGGAAGCATCTGTGCAAGTGGCTTGTAAGCACTGTGGCTCACGCTGCACAAGGTAGGCAACACAACAGTGCCGTTCTCTTGCGTTTTGTAAATGGAGAAAGGAAAACGCAAAAAAGGAAAGGGGAAAAATCACAGGCCATCAAAAATGGCTTTAAAATGAAAATTAGAACAGTGTAAAATGACGCTTACTCATGGAAATAATTCTGGGTCCCATTTTCTTTTTCCACTCATAAATTGAAAATTTTAGAGAATGGCCAGAACAACCTAACACACCCAGCGCTGATACGGGTTCTCCATGAAGAGTTTGGATCCTGTTGACTCCCTGGATACTACTGTTCCATAAAGCACACTACAGGTTAGTGCACCCCACATTTACCACTTTGTCTTTTTGAAAGATACTGTTAGCTGGGAGGAGAATTCCTTGCACTCGGAAGGTACCTGGGGGAAAGAGGAGAGAGGGAAGAGGCAATCTGTCTGTATTCTTATTGTAAAGAACTAGAACAGAACACATGGTCAGCTAACACACGGAGACCGGGCACTTGTGTATATTCAGCCATCACTTGAACAGACATTTTCTGGAATTTCCACAGAAAGAACCTAAAATCAGTAATTTGAACCACAGGGCTCCATTTCACGAATTCAGGAGGATTTGTTCATAACTCCAAGACAGGAAGCACCTTCCTTTTTGATCTCAAGATCAATAAAATCAGCTGCTTTGGTGCTTGACCATTGCAGAACTCAAGTGGTCCACAAAAAGCGTCTTTAAAACATCCTCATCCTTACTGTGTACTAGGATTCTCCCAGTGTTAGTTAAAAGCAAGATTAATACATGCTTAACAGCTGTTTCCATAGACAGGTAATCACAGCCAATGATTATAAACTCTCACAGAGTGCAGAGGGTCAACAGGCTGCTGCTCACCTAAATTATAACCGCTCACTCCTAAAAGAAACCCTAATAACAGTTTAGAGCTCATATCACTCCAGGCTGAATGCAGCTACAGTATTTGGGGAATGAAAGCAGAGAGGAAGGAGGACAGACCGCTCGGTGAGACCCCGGGGGCTCAGGCACACTGGGCGGCCGTCAGCTGCTGGAAGGAAACGCCTGACAGCCGGTACCCAGCTTTGCTGCTATAATATTACAGCATCATTCGCCACATCCATGGTACTCCAGCGCATACGTCATGATGCACAGAAGAGCAATGGAGAAACTAAATGCTAGTTGCAGAGCGTGCAATGAAGCAGCTTTGGACATTAATACTCCTGTTTGTGTGGAGCTTGGCTGCAGTCATGTGTAAAGACCAAATCTTGTTCTCCTTGGGCAGAAGCTAAAGTGCTGTTAAGACTCTCTTGAGATACAACATTTGCCAGAGGTTTGTTGATCTAAAGAAGTGCTTGAAGGGCCTATCCCAAATACTAGTGTGAGCCCTTAGCAAGAAATCTCTCCGATGCCGGCATTTCTGGCACTTTATCAGAACTCTGTAGAGATGAGAATGCCTTGGGGCTTCAGCAGCTTTAATTTTGCAATGAATTTGACTTGGTGCCTTTCATGTATGTACCAATAAGACCTGTAGTAGAAACCTTAGAAGTTAATGAATAAGACAGGGAGATTTAGAGATTTGGGCATATAATTACTATGGCAACATGTGCTCTTTCTTGCACTACACCATGAGATCTCCTATTAGGCATGCTGCAGTAAACCAAATAAATCACAGGTCACAAAACACAGCAATAAATCCTGCCCGTATTAAATTGCAAAGTAATTAAAACTGGTATGGTATTTACATTTCAAATTCACTAATAACATCAGAAAAATTTCTGTTTACAAGTGCATCCAAAGCAGCCTCAGAAGCGTTTCTTCATGAGAACCTAACATGAAGCTCTACTTTTTCCAGCAGGGCCAGACATACAAAGGCATTTAGATATATAAATGTGCAACACACTCTTCCTAAGGCTTTATAAAGGTTCCTTGCTTCGGTAGACCCCTAATACCACTGATACCTATTAGTGAAATAATCATACACTTAAAGTCCACTCTACAAAAACGCACCAAAATGGACACCTTCATCTAATTAAGTTTTTGTAGAGCACCAAACAGTACTATCGAAACTGCTTATTGGCAACTTGATTTTTCATCTCTCCATCCCACCTCCATCCAGGGTCAATCCAACAAACAAAAGGAAAACCAGAGGTAGCCCTTAGTGCTACTGTACATGTGTTGTTCAAGGGCCTGAGTGGTGCCAGACCTCGTACTTCCACTGTGCTTTGCAAATAGAAAATCTCAATCCCTCAACATCTTCCAGACCAGAATCTTTCATTAGTGTTGAAACAACAAGCAAGAAACTTAATTCAGTCCTATAAAATCTGACAAGACAATAGTAAAACACTCATTATTATCCCTGACTTACAGGGCAAGTCAAGCCTTTAGTCATCCTTGTCTTAATATACTCTTACTACAGACAGTGAACAGTTTTCATCCTACTTCAGAGTAAAGCATCTACCACAGCTGATACCCTGAAATTAAACACAAGCTTTCATTACACATGGGGTAGATTTTATTATTCCATTGCTTTTCATGTTAGTCACCAGGCAGTAGTTATGTATCCTCCTCAGAAGCTGGGATGCAGCAATTAGATATCCTACGTTAGACAATGATATTGCTCAATCTTCTGCTTGCGCTCAGTGCGGTGACTCCCAGTACATCACCAAGCTACTTGTAAAGAGCAGCCGACACCTCCTGGCAACCTATGAAAAATGTCCTATTTTGAAACAATTTTGCCTCTGCGTGATGTATGTTCTGTTTTTCCTTTCCCCTCGCTCTTCGTTACTAACAACATTTGCATGAAAAATAGCATCTTCTTTCTTCAAAAAGTTCATCCACTCCTGCTGCTTCTATTTTTTTTTTTCTCTGCAATCGAACTCATAATCCTCTCTTTGTGTAGCTGTAGCAGGATGCTGTGAAAATGACTGTGGTATCGGCAAAGAGAGGAAAATGTAGCTGCTGATGAGTTCTCGGGAGGAAGGCTGTGTGCCAGCATTGCCCCTGGTAATCAACGCAGAAACCAAATGGGCAGCTGCCAACATCTAAAGTTTTGCCACCCCCAGTAGCAGTTCTCTGACTGTCAGCGCTCGCGGCTGTAAGTCAGGCTGGAATTCCTGCAGGCGTGCAGCGCATCTATCTCCACAGTGTCACACGCAACCCGGAGTAAGATAACCTCCGCCCCTTCTCCCCAGTGCTTCGCTCACAGGGACGGCACAGATCACCACAGTCTCTGGAGATGTCACTTCCATGTCGGTGCCTGCTTGTGTCTATCCTGGGCATGAGAGACAACCAATGCACCACCTTTTCCAGCATCCCTGCTCTGTTCAAATCCATTTGGGAGACTGGTGCAGAGAGCATTTTTCTAACCCATCACTTTTTATTCTGCAGAAGTGGCCAATTCTGGTCTCTCGCCCCTTTCCCCTCTGTGCCATGGGCCACCTGGTACCTGTGCAAACACCTTTCTCCCATGCCAGCCCTCAACCTCCGAAGGCACCACCTGTAAAACCATCCCAGAGCCACATCCACTCATCCCAGCCACTTTTTTAATTCTTCAGTGACAACAAAGAGTCTCACAACAGGCAAGTCACTACTACTGGCTGATATCGCCCTTTTACCCCTGTGCTGTTAGGACTGTATCCATCAGTTTTTTTCTTGCCCTGGACTGTGTCTTCTTTTGGGCAACCACCATCTATTTTTTTCCACTGGGATTCTGGTGCATGAATAACACTCCAGCTTGCTCTGGCACCACAAACAGTGCACATAAATAATAAGCAGGGGTGAAATATGAAAAGCACAGGCATATGCTCATTTCACTCATCTCCCACTGTTTTTGCTGGCCTTTAATCCCTAAACATCAAGCCAAACAATGAAATTATGTTTATGGTGAAATAAGATCTACGGGACTCAGTCCAGTCATTTTTCCTTGTGTAAAACTAATACACAAAAACATTTCTAGCGTAGAGCTGGAGCATTCAACTTCCCAGGGAGAATGTTATTTCTGCAAGAACGCGGCCAAGGAAATTTACCCCAGCATAGAGGGAGCAAGAACCACCTACGTGCGGGAAAAAATTAGCCCGGAGCAATGTAAGTGGTGCGCAGACCTTGTGCTGGCCCTCAGCAGGGGCTGAATTTCTCCCAGCGTGCCCATTCCCACGCAAAGATACAAAGCACGTTGCGATCCAAGTGCCTGCCCCAGAGCATCACCGCAGCCATCAAATTGCTATTCTCTACTTTCCTTTTCCAGGATGCAATTACTCAGATTGCGTTATGGCTCCAGAGCAAAGTGGGGGGGGGAAGTCAACAGGAGCTACTGCATGCTGTAAATCCTCAAAAGACGCCCTTGTCAGTCACGCTGTGCCTTTTCCTTTCTTAGGAGGAGCTAGATGCCGACTACCATGTTTTCTGTCCCTCCCACCTTCTTATCAGGATTACTATAATCGTTTGATTATTCCTTTCTATGCAGTGGACAAAAACATCAATCATTTAAACCAAATGTTTTCAGAAGTTAAGTTTAGCTTTCAAAAGGTGGCTATTTCCATGAAATATGTTATTATTCATAATGGCTTTAAACAAAATCTGTTTTCCCCAAACACCTGAAGACAAGTTGAGAGCTCTCTCATCTTCTGGCGTTGGCCCATTTTACTTTTTATACACGTGGTGGGCTGTCTTCAGCCGAGCAGCTCTGTAAAATATGAGGGATCCATATAAAATGAACCTGGTTTACTGAGCAATCGTAGTCTTCTCAAATCCAGTAATATATGAACAGTAAAGGTGGAGGGGAGAGGAGAGAGGCGGCTGAAAGCCAGCCACCAGGCAACAGTAATATAATGCAAATGGCGAGAGAAGAAACGGGGGAAAGCCATAGGTCCAAACATCTCTGTGTGAAGTAATTATGCCTGTGAATTAACAAAGCAATAAAGCAATCATGTGCCTAAGAGGCGAACTGGGTCTTTGTCCCTTAAGGTGAGGCGTAATTTCTGTAGCCATAAAATTGCCAGTGATAGAGCGCTGGTGGACGCACGTGCATCCTGCGCCATGGGGCTCCAGTTAGGCCGGGCCATTTCACTTCGCTCCGCACAACCATTTTGCGGCTGGAAAGACCGAGGCTGTGACCCAGGACAGGTCCCTGAGCAGCCTGGACGTGGATGCAAAGGTAAGGACAAGGCACAGGAAGGAGGGCACCAGCACACTCGTCACAGCCTGGTGAGTGTGGTCACCTCCTGGGAATTTGTAAAACCCCACTTGCTTTAAAAAAACCAGCTTGAGTGGTGGGAGATGAGACTCCAGCTCTGCCCATGCCTTCCCAAGAAAGTTTTCCTCTCACTGGTTATTAATGTGATAAACACAAAGGCAGAAAAGATACTTTAAGGAAAATCAATGTTTTTAAGATAAAACATCAATGTAATTCAAACAGCCTGAGTCAACTGCCTATAGTAAATTAAGTTTAAAATTTTAACAAACTGTCATGTAAAACTGGTGGTGTCTGACAAATTGAATTACGATAGTAATACATCGCTCACAAAAGTATTATTGATAGTGACAGGAAGATATTGAATTTAAATTATTCATTTTTATTGATTAAACTGTATGTCTTCACCAAGAATGGGGCAAAACATCTGACAAACATTTGAGATTCATATTTTAGCTCCTGGAATAAATATCTGTTGAACCACCCATGCTGGGCTTTTGTGTATGCCCCTGCAGTGGATCAAGTCAGCATTAAAACTTCACACGTGAAGAACTATTCACCCACATTTCTTGTAGCAAACATCGAGCTGCAAAACACACTTTCGCTTTCCAGAGACCATTTCAAAAGACGCACGGGATAGTGTCTACCGGCGAGCAGCTGCCTTCCCCCACCCTGCAATTCCAGGCAGGCATCCCACCCAGGTGGGGCACCTCGGCTCACCATCAGCTACGAGATGCCATCCTTTACCACTGATTCCCTCGGTCCAGTACAAGTAAGGAGATTTTGGTTGAAGACTGGACTTTGAAGTCATTCGACAAAGCCAGTCTGAACTTCATTCCCTACCAGCAGCAGTGAGATCCCAACAAAAATGAGAGGAGTAATTGCTTTCTGAGCTGGAAGACTGATCCAAGCCACCCCGAGAATACTGACCCTTAGCAGCTCTAACACGTGTACACAGAGAAGAAAAATAATCAGGAAACAGAAAGTCAGGTCAGCTTCAATAACCAACACGCACTTCTTCCCCTCAAACTATTACCGGTGAAAAGTCCTGGGGATTGTTATTTCATTTAAGCCCCTTAGTTCCCTTGGCCAACTCCTGTCTTTGGAGGTTTTCACTACGATGGCACTGAACATCATACCTATAATGGGAAAAGAAATCTATGCCGACAAAGAAGGTGGAAGCAACAGAATGAATTTAAAAACTACCCAGCCCAAAACCAGACAACAATCTCCTATGGGAAGGAGGCCTTTTACATCCAAACCTGTGCCTTTTATATTTTTCAGAGATTTTCAGCCATGGTAGCTTTCCCATGCCCACAAAATCCCAAGCTTTCCCCTACTGTAAGAGAGGGAATGTCAGGCTGAGAGCTTGGATATATTTGTGCTGTCAATATTTTTGCTTACCTGCATAGTCTTAAGGGCCGAAGGAAAATAACTCGATATACATGTACATCTGGAATGATCTTCATGCATGATGACGGACTGCAGCGCTGGTGGGTGCACAGCCTGCAGCTTCCTGTAGAAACTCACTCTCACATCAGAGCACGGGGAATGAAGCCATCTTTTCACATACACGTACTGGGTAACCTGCACATGGGCTGTGCACATCATTAACATGGACATGAATAAATGTCAAATAAACCTGCCATCATCATAACACATTTTCAGTGGATTTGCAGGAGAATTTGAAGTTCTGTTGCCTTTGTCTATGTCCCAACGGAATAACAAAATGCTACAATGCCACACTTCGGACTGAATAATCTTATTTGGCTGTATGTGACTAGTTTTCTCTTTAAAACATTAGAGTCCTCATAGCCTGAGCACACATTGTTACCAACAATACTATCATAAGACTAGCCAGCCTTTAAAAATGAATTCTGTAATTATTCCAGACTGGCAACATTTGCGTGCAAGTGCCAACAAAGAGAAGAGTTTGCACTTTCACACATTTAGGATCTCAAACAATGATCAGTATTAGCTTTCGGGTAAGCCAACACAGCAGCCTGCACGTGGTGGAGCCCAAGGCACAAGCAATTCATTAGATGGTCCCAGGACACACAGCCCAACACGGCCAAAACAAGCCTGGGAGAACAGTTCTACCATTAGCCAGTGGTTCTTCCTGCGTTTAATGTTAATGTTTAATTTTGTCTTCTAAAGGAAGGTTTTCGCTCCTGTTCTGAATTGTCAAGAGGGAATGGAAATGTAGTGCAACAGCTCTGTATCAATGAAATGTTTCACTGGAGCATTAAGACAGGAGCAGCACACTTTATTCCTTTCCCTGGTCTGCAGAACAAGATAGAAGTAAATAAGATTATATTAAAGAAAAGCTCTATACAGTTAAAAATCAAACATGTTTAAACACTAGGCTGATATAAGGGGGTTTTTTTCCAGAAAAAAACCCACCTCTTCACCTGCCTCCAGTTGACATTTTTATTTCTTTTACATGAAGAAAAAGTGTCTTTTTGTACAAGAAAGTTCAGACTACTACCCGGATTATTTCTGCCTACTTGAAATAAAAAGGAATTTGTTTTATATACTTGACCTTTGATAAACTACTATACAATAAATCCTTTTCATTTCCGTCTCCCTGCTGAATGCGTATTTGGGCCAGTGTAAATACAGCACCTTTCAGCAGCTCTGAGAAACTTCAGCAAGAGACCATGAAAATGAGTTTGTTCCTAGCACTACTATGCCCTTGTTTAAAAGCCCTCTGTGATCCATCAGAAAAATACATCAAATAAAGAACCTCAATGTTTAAATGATTCATAGCCACTCTACCAAAAAGCAATGAATTCAAGATGTTTCAATACCTCTTAACACCTTAACAACCAGTTTAAATGTCCACTTCTTAAAAGTCCTAGTTTTAACACATTTCAGCTGTTCAACAGAAAGATTCTGAACCATGAAATCGAGTGGAACTTCTCAGTCCTAATCTCCTATCAGTGTTTCACAGCTCATTCCCTCCATGCCAAATACACAGTAGAAACCTAAAGGAGAGGCATTCGATCAATCCCAAAAGGTCTACAACATTGGAATAAAAAAAATGGGACAAGATTTTGGGATACCTATTTAAATTCAGAGGCTGGACTCTCTATTTTGTGGGGAACACTGAATGAAATCTGGGTCCCTCTGACTTCCACTCACTGCAGACTCCCGTTGGTGAGACTCTCCTATTAGCAAGGACTTACCACATACACTGCTAAGTTATACCAGCACATTGGTCATGGCAGAAAAATTAGCTGAGGAAACCTAAGAATGGACAGGTAAGATATTTCTCTAACAGGTGAATAAGAGAGTCTGTAACTGCCAATAGGGCTGAGCAAGAAAGACGAGATTTGGGAGGAAAGCAAAACAGTTGCATCCCGTTCCTCCAACTGAGAGAAATCTCCTCTTTATTTCCATGATGCAGAATTTCTAGACATTTCTGAAGGTCTGATTTTCAGCAAACAAATATGAAAAAGAATTTAATCATCACCCTCTTTTTATCTTCTACCTAATCCAGAACTGTCTTGTGCCAAGTCTCCCACAGTCTTGTAAGAGAGCAAAGTCAGCGAGCCCTTCCTCTGCAAGGTTGGTTTGCTACCTGCTAGTTAGTATTTCCTGAATCTTTATATTTCAATGAAAAACAATGATTTTCAGGGAAGAGGCTAGGAAAATTTTTAACAATTTTAGATCTTTTTCTTCATTATTCACTAAGCTCTGCTTCTCTTGTTTAGCTTTATTGTTCTGCACATCTGTCCTATTATTCAGCGGTCAATGCTAAAAATAAAAGCAGCTCTCCAGATCCTCAGGAAGTAAGTCCTCTGCAGACAACCACAATTAAAAAGCCATAAACCTTCTGGGTGCAGCTCTCGGATGCAGAAATGTCCAGCTGAAAATATCCAAATAGCCCAGCTACGTCAGTGTGCCTCTAATTACATCATTACACAGAAAATTTCTGAAAAGACCCACTTTATCATGAGTTCAGGCAAGTGAACAAGGCAACCTGTCAACATTGACCATGATTATTTCTGTGCTGCTCCTCTTACGCACTATATGCTGTCCAGTCTCTGTAATAAGCAAGTCACATAGTTTGGGCAGCTTGTGTACTAATAACTGCTCTAAATCAAGGCAGAAAAAAAAGCAGTATATGCCTTCGGAATGTAAATACCTAGAAGGACTGAGACTGTGTAGTCCTAACACCAGCTTTCTGTTTTGCTTTAAACGCTCTACCTTCCCACCTCAAGTTTCCTTACTGTCTTCTGTTATTTCTACAGTTTTTCTTTTTTCCCAGTGATAAAAGCCTTTCCATCACCCGAGCTATTTCCTAGACAGCAGCAGATGTTCTGTCTTGCACTATGTGCTCTCTGCAAAGTCACCAAGAGCTGCGGGTCTCTGCACCAACTGGGGCTTTACCTTCACTGCCAAAACCCAGCACTGCTTTCACGCAGTAGAACTCCACTCCGCTGGAGACCCGGCACTGTCGTTTTATCACGAGGAAAACCGTAGGGAGGCGAACGCAGCACTGACCTCTCCCCGTGAAGATCAGCCACACTGTGTCTCCATGAGGATTTCACAGCAGAACGGCTGACGCACGGCGAGCTCGCCTGGGGCACAGGTGAAGGAGGCAGCTGCCAGGATGCTGCCTGTAGGAAAGGACAGCCTGTTTGTTTTATATTTCCAAGAAGAGATCGAGATGGACTATTTCAAACCCGTACAGCCTCCTGCTCTGCGAGAAGAGGGGGAGACGGGCAGCGTTGGCCCAGGGGACGGCTCTGCCCTGCTACAGCCACTGCATCCTATCCCCAGCCCTTGGGACCCTTCTCACTAGGCTCTGACTCCACTTTTCTGTGCCAGTCCTACACCACTTCCCTCCCCCTCCTCTTTCCTTTTGAAGCTGTGGTCCCTTCCCCAGCAAGCTGGAAGCACAAGAGGGGAATAGGGAAGAACGCTACTTCTGCTGGAGATAGGGAAACGCAAACCAGGATTTCTGCAAGTCCCGGAACGAGATGGATGAAGAAAGGGAAGCCCCAGTGAAGGAAGAAGGGAAGAGAGATTCCCTGCCCAAGCCCTGGACAAACCCAATCCCCCCATAACACCCTGTTCTTATACGCAACCTACTCTATTGCCCCTGCAAAACACAGTCCCTGTGGCCAGGAAGCCATGGGACAGCTGTGCTTGCGCTGCCACACAAACACCTTTTCTGACAGTGAAGACATAGCTAATGCTGTTCTTATTTAGAAGCATAAATGTAAGGATTGCGATTGGAAAGCACCAGCAGCAAATGACTTGCCAGCCTTTACCGCGGGGGTCAGCAGCAGTGTTGGAACATGATTTCAGGAGCCCCGAGCACCGGCTGGAGGCTTTGGCAAGCAGACAGTGCCATCCCCGTGCCTGCGGCAGGGCTAGCGATAGCCATGTCCGCACACGGGGAGGCTGGATTTACCAACGCACGAAACTGGGCAACGGGCTTTGCTTTATTTGTCTTCCATCCTTGACACCTGGGCTACAAACTACGTACTTCACCTTTAAGGTAAAAGCAGCATGAAATTCAAATCACCACAAGCAGCCCGAGCTGATGAAGCGACAGGGCCCATCGTGCCAAATGGAGGATGAGGGACGGTAACCCACAGGCTCAGCCCGGCCGCGCCGACCCTACCCCACGCCTTCGAAACAACCGCAACGTTCGGTTCTGAGGCTGGCACAGAAGAGTGGAGCACATCAAACCTCTCCCCTGCTGAGGTTGCAACAGCAGCACTTTTTAGTCCCACCAGCGCTACCTTTAGGCCTTCAGACTCAACTTTGCACAAAAACAACACGAAAAATCACGTCATTTACGTAAATAGAAAAGTGGCTTTGCCTGAGTACAAACAAACTCAATATTCTCTAGTGTTCTGGCTGCAGGCTGAGTTTTGGCAATTATTAGCTGGGGAAGTGCAGTAAATTGTTTTGGAAGATAAAATTTCTGGAGACTCCTCCTGTTTTTTCAGCAGGATCGTGTGAAATTGCTCGATTCCACACAACACTGAAGACAAGGGAATAGCAAGCACAGCTAAGAAAATTAAATGACAGCTCACCCACTTACAACGAATTCTCATTGCTGATGGAGATACTCATGAATTTAGCCAAAAGTTATTTGCAAATAATGACTATTTCTGAGGTTGTAGTGTTCACCATCATTTCTCTTAATTATTTCTGACACATTCCATATCATTTATGGCCCCCAATGACACTGGGAAATTAACTCTGAGTCTTCTTTAAAGAAAACGTGCCAAGCAACAGAATTAAGTGCTGCACATTTGTATTACAGCATCCAGACATCTGAAGTAATCAACCAGTGCATGCAATGGCATGGTGGGAATAATACTCATATGAGCGCCTACAAGGGACGAGGGCATCCTTAGGCAGATTTTTGCTCTGTCTCCAGCAGCCTTGTCTAAACAACCAAGAGAGCTCCTGAACTTCCAAGGAGCTCAATCAGTCCATGCTAATAGAAACCCAGTCCCAGCATGGCTTGTGCGAAGGACTTACAGAAAGGAACAGAAACAAACTCCCCTTTTCAAGGAACTCTCACCCCAAAATATCTGGCAGCCTGGAGCTGTATAAAAGGTCCAGCTGGCTCAGAATAGGAACAAAATCCCAACCTTAATTCGTACTTTCCCCCTGTATTTGCCCACATTATACAACGCAATGGCTGCCTACGCTATATTTTATGACTCGTGCAAGAATTCTCTGAATACGATCAGTAGCTTCAGGTAGGAGCATCCATGACGTACTTTGGAAAGTTAATGAAATCTGCCCACCAGAAAGGCTGAGAAATTGCTGTCCTTCAGCTGTGTCATATTTACTCTCCAGGGCTATTTCCTTTTCAAAGCAGTGTGTGGACAGGAATAGCTTTCCTTCTTGTGGCAGGTGCAGGCACTAACTCACAGTCCATGGGGCAAATTTATAAAAGGGATTTGGTACCAAAAGGCAGGAACTGGAAATTTAACTCTTGCTGGCTCCAAATCCGCTAAGTTGCTGCCTGCTCCTTTAGGTGTCCCGCAGGCCAGCCTGGGTGGGACACCAAGGTCTCTGCTGGAGGGAAAAAATAAAAGTCTGCTTCTTAAGCAGGTTTTCTTCAAAGACACAGTTACTCTCCTGAACAGGTCTCACATTTCACTAGAGCTTGACACCAGCTGGGCAGTTGCTTTTAAAGTCCATCTCTTCCCACAGAGAGCAGTGGAAAGATGACCGGGCAGAGGGCAAGACCCTAAAATATACTCTCTCTTCACATTCATTTGAATTCAGACTGTTCAAGTCTGACTGTCTTATCTCCCTGTGTTATCGGCAACCTGCAAACTTTTCCACAAGCAGATTTGTATGCGCATAGATGTCTGGGGAATAGCTGTTCTTCAGACACATTTGAATGAAAACAAGGCAATATTATGCACAGATCAGAGACTCTGCAGCTCATCAGCACCTATTATCACTAAGTAGGAAACTGCAGACAGACGGAGAGACACACGGATGCAGCTGCTCCATCAGGACAAGCGTGCTGCGGTGCCAGGGCTACGCAAATGCGACCGCGAGGGTACCCGTGCCGGGTACCGTGCGCTCTACACCGCATGGCGAGACATGGTGAGTGGTTGGAGCAGATCAAAGAGGGGTACAACGTAAATGCACCCATTATATCTATAGTGACAGACAGCTGCCACGGAGGAAGAGCTGTTTTATAAGCATCATGGCACAGTTTCATTAAAATTCATCTGGGTTTTTTTTTTTTTCTTTTTCTTACAAAATCCTTTTTTTTTTTTAATGCTGATCTTGCTGAAGAGGCAAATTCATCAACTCACGGCCTTAAATAGGTTTCTACAAACAATCTCACCAACTAAAAAATGATTTGTAAAGAGGCTATAACTAATGAAAATGAAAAGGGCTAAATTCACAGACTGTTATGAATTGGTCTGATAGCACTTGATGACACTCAACAAACAAACTGGCCACATTAAAAATGGATGAAGTCACTGTCGAAGCAGAAGCTCTGGCAAAAGAATGAGTGTTGAGAACTCTTCCTCTTTTCATGATTAACTTGATAATTTGATGGCCAGATCAAATCAAACCCATAAATGGAAGCCCTGACATGATTAAAACAGCCATGAAAAGGTTAAGGGCTGCTTAATTGTCTTACAATTCAGCACAAGATTTAAGAGAAAAGTGTCACGTATGAAAGGCGAACTTTAGGAGATACAGAGAGTAAGGGTTAGGCTGGCCTTTTAATCAATGTGTCAGGCCCTGATGACAAGGACTTGGCACAGACATGAATGTGACAAACTAGCTTTCTGAGAAGACAAAATCCATAAGGACCCTCCATACCCACATTTCTGTTAAAGTCTATCTTTTTGACCCGGTTCTACATGTGCAATATTAAGCAGGCAATTACTTATCTACCTTTCCAATGCATTAGGATAATTATCAAATGCAAACCACCATGCAGTCTTTAGGTAGGAGATGGCAACAAACATCTCCAAAGTACAGGCATCAGGCAAAAGAAAAGCAGAGATTTTAGCATTTTTAATTTATTGACTAGCAGGGAATGATACCATGGGTGTCTGACTGCAGACGCAATAGCTGCTTCACTTCATTGGCATAACCGTCAGCACTGAATCCAAGCAAAGCGAAAACTGTGACACCTTTCAGCCAAACTTAATAGGAATATAAAGGGTTGAAGCAAAATTGCAATCAGGTCTACAACCGAAACATCTAGGTGCTTAGAAAAAATTACTTATTGTGATAATGCAGTAAGTGTGATATGAACCAATAAGACACCAAAGCCGTCACTGTTCAGGAGATAATTTAAAAATATATAGCTTGGCAGTTGTTTGGAAGTTCGTCATGGACTTTTTTTAAACACACTTGACAGCCATATTTTTTGTAGGGTAAGAGAAATTTCACGTTTATTTCAGACTCCTAAATAAATCATAAACTTTCATCCTACTGAGTTATCTAATGAGCAAGAGGGTGCATATAAAATGAAAGTCCAGAATTGCCCTTCAACACACCAGCATTTGTTTTCTCTCTCATTTTGAGTAAAAGTTTACATCTGAATTATGTAAATCATTAGAAACATACCTGAAAATCAAAGCAATACTTTTTCCTTCTGCAGAAGATACTAGCACAGAGAAGTTGCTTTGAATCGGGACGGACACAAGAGGCAGTAAGGCTGGAAGAATACACAAGAAATCAGTCATGTCTAACCTCCCATCCTTAAGTCAGAACATAATCATTCCTGACTCATCTTTGCCAAAATTGTTATCTTAAAAAAAAAAAATCCTTCAGCATGTAAACTCCCTACCTAGGTCATCTATTCCAATCCTGTGCCAACAACTCCACCTCAGCTTGCCAAATTGAAACACTTAGAAGTCATCTCTCAGGCTCTAATATCACTAGCTTTAAAAAAAAAAAAAACAAAAAAAACAAAATATGTCTTGATTTCTTTCACTTTCCACCTTAGTTCTTGAACCCTGGAAGTTTATATTTCCCATCTTTCTGAAAGATGTTTTATTTTTTAACAGAAATTGATAGCGTTTCATAGTCATCTGAATCTAGATGCCGGAACTTGGGAAGCAAAAATATACACTTCTTCCAAGTGTTGGCACTATTCATTTAATTTCTTGCAGCCAGGGTGGAGGGAAGAATAGTCCGTTGCCCCTTAACCTCCCAGTGCCCCAAAACTCATACAAATACTGCCCTTTGCATAGTGTTCGGCTGGACTTTGCTGGAGCAGGCGAAGGAAAGATGCCCCTGGGAAACGAGCCCCCGCGCACCCTGCAGCACCCCTCATCCCCCCGCAGCACCCAGCTCTTGTTTTCGTTGTTCCCTTCGCTACAAGGGACCATGCAGCAGCAGTTTTACTTCCCGCTTTCTCTCCTATCCCTCCACCTCCTTTAAGCACGTTGATCCAGCAAGTATTTATCTGGTCCTTTGCTCCATCTGCTGCTCAAATATTACACATGAAAAAAGCCAGAGCACCTGGGCTAAAGCAAAAATGCTGTGTAAGGTATGGTGCTGCTGCAGAGTTCACTTGCATTACCAACCTGAAATACAAGCAAGATGCTTTGTAGAGAATTTCAGGTATTCAAGATTTAGCTTCACTTGCATTTGGACAAAAAAAAACCCCAAACCTAACCCAAAACAAACCAAAAAAAAAAAAAAAATCAAAATTCCTTATGAGACAGGGGGAACCTTTTCTGCTTTGGGGGGTTTCTTCCACGTACTCATGGGCAGGATGGCCACAGTCTCCAGGGACAAGCAAAGAGGGGGCTCAGCCCCACTGCCCCCGCTGGCAGGTTGCTCAGCTGGGAGCCCACCACTCTCCCACACTGGTTCTGCACCACGACGGCTGGTGAGATGGGTGTCCACGCAGGGCCCGGTGCTGGCTGAGTGGTGTCAGCCCCTTCCTCCTCCTCCTCCTCAGACCCTGCACTTCAGGAGCTGCCCAGACCCAACTCTTGTTACCTCTATCGCAGCAAACAAACAGCCAACAACCACCCCGCAAACGTGAGCTGACGCTTGGCACAACTGAAGGCTTCCCGAAGACCCCCCAGACTGCCACGCTGGGATCTCAGGGGACGACATCCCCACATCGGCGCCTGTCCTGGGGTGGTTTCTGTCTGGGATGGACCTTGGGATATTTGCTAAACTGTTTATCCCTTGCCCTATCCTGCAAACTCAATTAAAACTCAGTTCAACTCAGTTAAAATTAGTAAGACACCAGTCTGTGCAGCAGCAAGAGAGGAGCGAACCTTTGTCGTGGTTTGGGCTGGATTGGCCCAATCAGGCGGAACGACAGATGCTCGAAGGGAGGCAGGAGAGACAGAGGAAAAAGAGAGACTTAAGAGTTTAGAAGGAACTAAACTACTTTAATGAAATATTAATAATAAAATAATAAAAAGGAAATAATGAAATATATACAAAACCATGTCAAGCTCCCAGGATGACAATCGCATCACCAGCGGGCACTGGGGAAGCCCCAGACTGGACTCAGTGACAGATGGGAACTGGATTCCGGATCTGGATTCAGGACCGGGATCAAAGGCAGACGAACAGACAGGGACATCCTCAGACGCCGGCCACTGAAGACGGAGCCTGACCCCTTTGATCCCTCAGCTTTTATACTGAGCATGAGGCAGGTGACTTATACATTTGGTTTCACATTTGTTCACCCCAAATAGAAATACACCTGCTTGCCGAAACAGCCACCAGCGCTTCGCCCTGGGTCAGTACAGGACCACCCGCCAACTCCCACCAGTGCCCAGTGACACCAGCGGAATGTGGCCCTGGACAGACACATGGCATCCGTGGGTTTGCACAGCAGTCTCAAGGGGCTCAGCCCATGAAGGAGAGTGAAGATTTCAGGCCTCCAAATCACATTGGTCATCTAGTGGAAATGCAGTTTAGGTAGAGTGAAATATTTGAGGTCAGTTCAACAAGTTAAAAATTTACCTGGAAACCTGTGAATATTTCCATTTACCATTTCCCAGTTTTTCCAGAACTTCTTTGATTCTATGCCGGATTACATTTTGCAGGAATTGTTTGGGTTTTTTTTCTCCAGTTTGGTCATACGTATTTTCTTTCTGGATTCAGGAAATGAAACAGGGGAGCTGAGCAGGACAGAAGAGATTTGCCTTTTCCTTTCCAGAACGTGGCCACAGCATCCCCTGACTCCTGGACTTTTGGTTCACAGTGGTTTGTGCAAACCAGCTTTTTCCTTCCTGAAGAAAACCCTGGAGATGTTGCTTTGGTCTTCAGAGGAAGACACAGCTCTGTACATTTACCACTTCTCTGTTTAACAGGAGCATACAACACCGACGAATTTTAGCCACATTTTTTGTGCACGTATACTTCTCCTGCATGAAAGGCTCTAAAAATTTAGTCACAGCCTCGTGCATCACTGGCCTGATCCATCTTACACTGCAATCAGCGGGCACATCTCAGCAAAACTGGACCCATGTACCCAACAATTTTCCTCTAACCAGACTAAAAATAACAGAGCTCTTGTATGAAACTAGATATAAATGGATACCAGACAATAAATCACTGCAATAAATAATAGCAAGAGAAGAAAATGGAGATTCAAGTCAAGCTCCAGATTTATAAACTATAGAGGTAAAAGATCTAGCAGCTGTGCAGAAACAAATGGGTATGATTGACTGCTTTGTTCCATTTGCAGATAAACTTTGCAATTGCAGCTCCAGCTAAATAATAATGCAGGAATACTTAGCTGTAAGCACAAAGGGAACAATAAAACAACAAAACACCAAAGTTACCACGCATAATAGAAGATAGAAGTTGATGCAGCAGGGCTTTGCCGGCTCCTTCATTTGGCAGTACTGTCAAAGTGGCGTAATGATTTAGAAAATAATTAATACATCACTAAAACTACATCAGAATAAGTAGGAAGGAAAAAAACATGGTTTTGCTACCCGTCTCTCTCACTACTAATCACTGATTTTGATAGCTTTGCAGTTCTTAGCAGGCAATACAGGGGAAGGGGAAGGAAAAATGTTTTATTCGGTGCTCGTTAAATGCACTGCAGCTCCGTACTGACACGGCTCTCAGGACAGAAGCACTCCATGTGCCATTGAGCAGCCGAACTTCTAGTCCTGTCTTGTCTCGAAAAAAAAAACCCAAACAAAAAAACAACCAACAACCAAGTGAGTTACCCCTTCTCCCAGCCAAGTGACACATTAGTGGCTGTCACTCTTGTCAAGCTTGAGTTACAGTGATAGCGGCACAGCTCGTACAGCCTGCAGTCAAACCGAACGCCGTCAGAGGGGGAGGCTGCCAGAAAGGGGCAGTCACAACCCAATCTGCCTAGTGAGAGGAATAACGTTTTTTGCAAGAGATATTTCCCAATGAGCAATGGTCCCAGAACACTGCCCTGAGAAACACCCATCCCTTTGTGACTAGGCTCCTTTTAGTCTACGGACACAATAATTCAACCTCCACATCCACAGCTGATAACAGTATTTTTCCTTGTCAAGCCGAGACTATACCAGGCTTTTCTGTCACACCCAGCCCAAAACTCATCCTGCTTTGTTTTGACACAGTCTCCTGTGGGAGGTTTCCAACCTCTTCGTGCCGCAATCCAGCTTTGACCATATGGCTGAAAGACGCGAGACCTGCAATACAGAAATTCACACATGGCACAGAACATCGACCTTCACAGGGCTTCATTTTGGCCCAAATCAAGTCAGGGTTATGTCCCGATAGGATTACTGCCCTGCCGTGCTATTATTGTTGTGAATAGTTTCATTTAAAGAGAAACCGTGTTAATTTTACATCTGCTTTCCTGCACTCTTTCTCCCAGCATTTCCAATCCTGCCAGACTGTTTGAACTCTCATTAATAGGCCTCAATTTCTTTCCGTTCTGACAGGCGATGGCACTTGCGTTACGTTTGTTTGCTGACAAACTGGAGCCTCCACTTGGGTTTCCGTGTCCCCGGCAAAGAGCTGCCCAAGTTCTGTCCCACCACTAACGAGCCTGTGGGTATATGGCAGAGGCAGGGACCAGCATCGCAACGAGCTGCAGCAGCAACAGCGCCTCGTCAGAGAATCTGGCCCACCAAAGCTCATTAAGGGAAAATAAGCAAGGAGTACTAAGGAAGGATCTTGTCATTGTTAATAATGTCAGACCCATTTCTGCCTTGTCTTTTCATGTTAAAATTTTCAGAAGAACATGGAGGAGTCACACTTGACAGGTCCCAGAGTACCTTTGATATCCTGATCAAACTCAGCACCTACTACTTTATCTCTGGAGTAAATGATCTTTGGAGCTCACATATGTATCACGTATTAGCATATGTAGCTTTTTTATATCTATTTGATATGTATGAGTCTGTTTAGTTGTCTATGGATATGCAGCTACCTATTCCTCGGCCTATTTTGATATCCAAGGGGATTCTCAGGCAAATTCCTACTGCTGGCCTCAAGGACAGTCCTTTTCTGCACTATACAGAGCCACAGCGGTTACTTGGAAGAGCTCACCAGTCTATCGAAGCATGAGGTGACTCCAGCTAGCCAGGTACACAGACTGGCTATTTTCCTTTTTCCCTTCCGACAGATAAATTAACAAACATATAGAACACGGAAGTTTTCCTTTAAAACTCATTGGCAGAACATCCGCACACCATGACATTTGGATACCTTTCTCTCCTGAGCCCCAAGCATTCTTCTCTATCTTAAAAATAAGGTTCCCGACGGATACCAACATGGTTATGGTGATGTACAACCCACTCCTAACCACAGGTCCCTGCGTTATTTCCCCAGTTCACGTCTCCTGGGCAGCATCAGAAGCACCAGGCTCCCGAAAGGTTTGCCACATCACTGGTAATGGTGTGCCTCCTACCTTTCAGATTTTTATCCCAGACTCCCTGTAAACCACATTAACTTCCTTTTGGTTTGAAATTATGCCTGTCTGGCCCCACAATCTCTGCCGTATTGACTGAATGCAACAGTGTGGTGGCCTGAAGCTGCAAACGCTCAACGGAATGGCTGGCTGGGAACCTGCCTGCACCAGGTTTCTGACGGAACACAAGTGAGTTCTTAAGTGAAAATACTGACACAGCGGTGTTAGCATTTCTAGCAGGTGCCACTAGCCCCAGGTAGAACAGCCTTCTTCCCTCACTAGGACACCTGAACTCATCCTGACACGCTACTACGCATCCCGCTGCACTCCATAAAGAGACTTCAGCTATTGGACCTCCTGTTGGAGCGAGTCCAGAGGTCACGAAGATGATCAGAGGGCTGGAGCACCTCTCCCAGGAAGACAGGCTGAGAGAGTTCAGGTTGCTCAGCCTGGAGAAGAGAAGGCTCCAGGGAGACCTTATAGTCCCTTCCAGTACCTAAAGAGGCTACAGAAAAGCTGGGGAGGGACTCTGGATCAGGGAGTGGAGCCACAGGATGAGGGGTGATGGTTTTAAATTGAAAGAGGGGAGAGTTAGATGAGATACTAGGAAGAAATTCTTTACTGTGAGGGTGGCGAGGCACTGGCACAGGTTGCCCAGAGAAGCTGTGGCTGCCCCATCCCTGGAGGTGTTCAAGGCCAGGTTGGACGGGGCTTTGAGCAACCTGGTGTAGTGGGAGGTGTCCCTGCCCACAGCAGGGGGGTTGGAACTAGGTGATCTTTAAGGTCCCTTCCAACCCAAATCATTCTATGGTTCTATGACAATCCAAAACTTAAGGACTGCCTATGGCGTTCCTTGAGGGCTGCTGCCCCCTTCCCCTCCAGCCATCTCACCTCCATTGTGCTTTAACTACCAAGAAGCCCTTACTCCTCATGCTAGCCGTCCAGAAGTCTCACATATAGCTGAATCATCTTCCCATCTTGCTTATATTACAAAACAAATTAGAGATATTGAAGTGTGTTAATCCTGTAATTATCATGGTAATAATAAGGCAGTTTAATGATCTTGCTAATTGTCTGTTCAGTGAGACTGGATTGGAACATTCCTTACCCCATCCACCCTTTTAATTCTGCTTAAATCAGATGTTCCCTGTATGTGAAGAGCTGTAACTATGTGTATCACTATCCCATTGCCAAACCAGTGTTTAAAAATTGCTGCAGGTCTACCCAAAGGCCAAGTATTATATTGTAAGCAATGTCTACACAGCCACAGTCAGTAGCTATTCAGCTACATATTAATTCAGACAAGATTGCCAGAGGAAGTAAAAAGAGAAATAAAACATCTCCGTGAGGACTAAAATTTTGCTTATGGATTGCCTGTTAAGGGTCTTCAAATTATCAGCTGAGATAAGCTGCCGGAGAGTTGTGTCTGCCTAATCAACTCCCTCTCCTGTTTACTCTGCTGCAAAGCACCATCTTCAGCACGTCGGCATGCAGCTAAACACAGGTGCTGCCCCAGAAACCACCTGCAATGCCCCAGGAACCTTCCAACTCCAACTATGCTCATCTTGGGAGTAAGTCAGAAGCCCCTACGCAGGCCGTCAGAGACTCATTAAAAATTACCTTTAAAAATGAAAAGAATCAAGAATAGGTACACAAATAAGTTACTGTCAGCTACTGGGAAGCACATACCTCTAGCACATCAGCTTCTCTGCAGGAGTCATCATGCATATGCTGATCCTGGAGTAAACAGAAAGTAATTTAAAGCACTGAAGTAGCAATTTACCCCATGTTTACTGTAATGCAGCTGATAGAGCCATGCTTTCCCTGCCATTCCTTGCTCAAAAACCCACACCTCATCTTTCCAGCACTCTCAGTTATAAGAAAGGCAAACTAAGTGTAACTGTAATAGGTAAAATTTACCAAGCATCTCAATGTGGAATTCCCATTTTAAGGCTGACACCTGTGCTTCCCAAGCAAATGACTGCATGAGACGTGAAAAAGAATGAAGCACAGTCTGTCCATTTACCCAAACACATACCTCTGGTCTACTGAGGCAACTGGTAGGACTTCCTCCTGCTACCAGCCATCTCTCTACGGAGAGGGAATCCCTACTTCTTATTCTGCTGCTCCAAAGCAAAGGTGTCTCGTTAACAACTCTGGTAATAACAGTGCTATGAGCAGCCATCCAAACCCCAGAGGTCAGATTCAAATTGGGATTAAACCAGTGAAGCTCCACCAGTCAGAAGATACAGTGACTTACAAGCAGTTGAGGACCCGACCTCAGCATCCAGCAACCTTTGCGTCGTGTTGCACAGGCAAACGTCCCAACACACATCGGCTAAAATAGCCACCACTGCACAGAACAGACAAACATCAGTAGTTGTCTCTCACTGTATCCATATCTTAATGCTTAGTACCTACCAGACGTTGTTTCGAGCACATTTGACACGCTACGGAAATAATGAACAGTAATTAGAATTAATCATTGCAAGTTCCAGTGCAATTAACAGCAGTGTTTAGCGTGCCGATTATTTATGAACACAGAAGCAACGTACCGGATCAGCCCAAAGATCTAGCTAACCCACTGCCCCATTTCCAAAACCAGTCAGCAGCAAATGCCTGTACATACGCAAGAGCGAGGCAGGCATCAAGCAGTGCTTTCCTCAAACGCGCTTCCAGCCTCCAACAACTTACAGCTCGGGAGTTGCCCGAGCCAGACACGCTTTCCAGACATTCAACAAGCCAAAGCGGATCTCTCACCAGAACAGGCCTTTGAATCCACATAAGCTGTGACTCCTGGGGGAAGGTGCCCCAGGGCTGAGCACAGTGCTGGGCGAGGAACCACCTCACCACGGGGTTCCTGCCGCGGCTGCACCTCTGAGCAGCTGTCACCCAGCAGCACCCACAAACTCTCCTTTCGCTCTGCAGAACATCACTGCCTCTGCCTCAAAGGCCAAGCCCCAGAGGACACAGGAAAGTACTGCGTGTAGCGCTATTTCATTACTTATTCGAGATACAATCCTTCCCTCGGCATCACTGCACGATCACAAAACAGCACAGGGCTGGAACACCCTGTTAGCCAAGTGTTGAGTGGGGATAGTTTGCTGGAAAAAAGGGCTCACAAGTGAGACAGCTTTCAAAATAGCCAGGTAATAAATATACCGTACTGTAATGATTGTCCATAGCTTCAAAAAACATTGTCGCTGCAGCATTTGGCCATGACAGCCAAAGGATGCAATCAAGAGAAGGCTTGTAGATAAGCATTGGATTTCATTAAACCAACCAACTGAGATTAAAAATAAAGAAAAGACAAGCTTATCCGAACACAAGTCCTCTTCCTAGTTCTATCAGCTCTTCTGTTAAACTTTATCATCTCTCCCCAGAGACCTTCCTCCACTGAGCAGCACACGGAGCGAGGACAGAAGGGAGCATTTCGGCTAAGTGCCCCCTGGAAGGCCATCGTCCCTGCTGCCCGCCTCGCAGCGGCCAGAGAAAGGACGGGGCTCACGTGTCAAGCGAGACCCCGGAATGAAAGTGCATTTACCAGCAATGGGAAAAATATTCCCTTGGTGGGAAGAGGAGGGGAAAAGTCATAGTGCAGCCTATTAAATGAGTCTGTGTGTCTTACCAGACAACAGAGAAGAGTGAAGACAGTAGGTGGAATCATTGGTGAGACGAGAATTGAGCACAGGTGCTCTGTAGGGAGGTGGGTAAAAAACCCAAGGGGATAAGGCTGAACTCATTTCCCTCACACCTACAACAGATACTTTTATTCTGTGCAGCACATCCCTGATGGCAGAGACACAGCCATTCGCAGGGGGTCGAACCGCAGCGCACTCAAGTCAAAGGAAAGTTATTGAATAACTTCAGACAGGTTTTGGCTTATACTCCGAAAGCCCTTCCAACTCAGCTGTGCAGTGGCCGCTTGCAAATCAGCTGTTGTACCTGAAGAAGGTAGCCTAGTCTGAAATTTTAAATAAAATACATATTGATTTCCAGACATACTTTACAGCAAGGAATCCACTGGAGATGATGGAGAGCCTTGTTTTGTTGTCTGGGTTTTTTTCTTTTGTTTTTTTAAACAATTTAACCACCACTCCAAAACAAGCTGCCGCACATCAAGTGGCAGACTCAGGATTACATTTTAAATAAAACAATTATTTGTTTCTCAGTGGGCCTTCAAAATTACAAGCTTCTTGATTACAAAGCCCCAGTCTCCAAAAATGTCAAATTAGGAGGTATGTTGCTGCCAGCCGGAGAAGAGCAGCAGCTGGACTGTTATCAGCATCATAGGATGCTCATCAATATATCAGCACTGCAAATGAATTTGCATACCATAGATACTTGGGGCCAAATACAGCAGAAACTCCTAGCTATTCCTGAGCTGCAACATGGCTCAAACCATCCCTCTATCCAACACTTATTGGTCCACCTTCAGTAGGAGCAACTGGTGGAAAGTTTGGGGTAAAAACTTTGCAAAGATGAATTTAAATCAGAATCAATATTTATTCTGAGATTGTTCTGCAGTCCCCCCAATCTACCCCCGGCTCGCCACAACAAATCACTTGGGTTCCCCGTACACTGCACCGCGTCAGATCTCAACAGTGTAGATCAAAATACACAGCTGTGTTTATGTGAAAGAGAAACTAATAAACGAAAAATTATGAGTGGAAATTGAATCCGCTAGACGAATGCTCAGCAATAGATTAACATATGCTGCATTTGCAAAAAAAATAAAATACTTTAACTCCAGCTTATATTAAATATTGAAATTGCTGAGTTTCCCTCAATATTCTGCATGTCTTGATATATTGTAAGCGAGCATATTTCATTAGCTGCATATATCCATATCTCTCTAATAACTTTCAAACTCCTGGACTCCTGTCATTTGGACTTATATTTGAAGAGCCACTTGAGACCTATAAAAGAAAAAAAACCTGAAAACCAATACTAAAAGCAATGTGCTTTCACTGCTTTTGTCAGTGGAAACTTTCCTTTGAGCTGTATAATTGAAAAGCAATGCAGTAGCACAAAATATTACATGAGATGAGGAGCGTTTCAGTGACAGACTCGCAGCCCACAAACCAAAACAGAATGCATTGTTTATCACAGATAATTGCAGGCTTTCCATCCCATTTTAATCCTTTTGTTACCTTTTAAACAAACTCTCTGTCCCAATTTTAGAGACAGGAAATAAGAAAAAACATTTGCATTCTCCTTCTGAAGAGTATTCATTATCCAGGGTAACAGAGAGAATAAACTGGATCTTCTGCGGAATATACTACCCTGCTCGTGGTAGCTACCCTTTGCAAGATAAGATACAAGCCAATGAACCATCACAATACATTTTCTTTATTTAACTTTTAGGAAGCTGTAACTAAGCGTTAAGCTTCTCTGTTTATATCCCTTTGCTTTGAATTAATTTTCTTCCTTATTTTAATATTTTCCAAATTAGCAAAAAACCAAAACACAACAATGTCAAACCTTTTTTGTGCAGATCGGGATGCTAGGAGGTAATTCAGTTGCAGGTTTATCCTTTAGAACACGGACCAATTTAAATAGGTGTATCTCCTTTTTTTTATCATTTTTTACAGACTAAGAGGGAGCATTTTCTGGTGAGATATTTTTCCTTCTGCCTGGACTTCTCTGAAGAGTAGTCACAGTCTATATAACATCTGAACTGCTGAAAAATCCACGAGAAGGTCACAAATGTAATTCTGACACGAACCTTAAAGCTGAATTCAGCCAAAGCTACTCGAGGGAGGGAAAAAACCAAACAACAACTTAGTGGCCAATAGCCACTTTAGGTGCACCCTTTTGGGTTACTTATTTCACGGACATCAACTGTTGATGACTATTCTTCTTTTCTTTTGTACCATAGCAAGAGGTATTCATAAAAATGACAAAGGATTAGTAAGTTAGCATCTGAGTGCAGGACTGGAGACACAAGCAAATAGAACAGGTGAAGGGAAGCAGGGTGGTACGGGGCAGCACTGAGAGCACGGCCACATCAGTCGCCTGATGGTCACCAAGGGGTTTGCTGGTGTCACAGCCATGATGAGGCAACTGCCAGAAAATAACTATTAGAAACTATTAAGAAGGAGCTGTCAGAATGGGCAAGCGAGACTTCGGTTTTGGCAAGCAGACAAACGAGCAACCCCTCGGCAACGTGGAGAACAGCCAGGTCTTGCCAGGGTGGCAGTCATGGTAAGGTCCCAAGGGGTGCTCGGTCCCAGGGGTAGCCCCCAAGGCAAAGCTGCAGGACCTGGTTCGAGGGGCTAGGACAGCTGCCACCAACTTCCCTGATCCGTACGCTTCCTCAGCTCATCAGGGAGCCAGAAGGAGTGCTTATTAGTCAGCAGCTGTTCCTATGAATGCTCGCTAGTTGTTAGTTATAATTTTCAGTCAGGATAAAAGGTCTGGGTCCCTCATGGCAGAATTCATCACAAAAACAAAGTTATTTTTAACGTAGCCATCACAAGCGCGTGGTCTGATACCAACCTGTGGACTGTGTTTACATTACAATCATACATAAGCTTTGGCTCCTGTGACATCTTCCCAATAGGTATCATAGGTAATCCATAGAATCTCTTAAAAGGATGGAAATTAATGCCTGAGACCTTGTTCCTTACACATACACCCTTAACCTAAGTATTTTTTGTATGACTGACACAACTCATCTCATGAAAGTCAGTGGGATTACTAATGCTCACCCGCTACTGCTGAATTAAAGCTGACCATTTACCACCATTTGATATCAGCTTCTTTCTCAGGGTGACCCAGTTTGAACTTCATACATGTTTAACAAAAAGAACCTTAGCTTTCCTCTGGTGAGATCCTACTGTGCTGATGTAGTTATATTCTGCAAATACAAGGGCTAGCTAACACAGGAAAACTTGTGCAAAGTCAGCTCCGTTTGCTGACACCACTCAGACTTTGTTCTTGCAAGGCACCTGCTATAACGAGATTTGCAATGCGTTTTTTAGAAGAACACTTGGTTAAATTAGTATCTGCTAACTGCAATGCAACACATGCATAATACAGTGTAGCAGCTCTGAAGATTTAGTGAGACTATACAGGTAAGCATCCATAGCGTTAAATGAAAAATACAGTTTTTCAAAACACAAACCTTATGTCCCGAGACACCTGTTAGGTACTCTCAGAACAAATGGAAAACGACCAGAGATAAGAATAGGCATTCTCATCAGGTTGTTTTTAATTTATTACTCTGTTTTGCACTGTCGGCGAAGCAGACCACTAGGACTGTTGCTGTCCCAACATTCAGACAGGGAGAGAAAGCCTGGCAGTACAGCAAAACCTGGATCCAGTCTTAACTTGCCCAAGGCGTAGGGATGCTTGAAGGACAGCTCAGATGAGGAAGAAGGACATTAAGTGGCTCAGTCACTGATGTGATACGAAGTAGGACAGTGCAAGCTCTGAAGAAGTAAATTGTAACACGGTCTTGGTCTCCAAAGAAATTGCAGAAGTAGGAGGATAAAACTCAAACCCTTGTGCTTCAAAGGCATGAAACTCCTGCTGCTGAAATGAAGAAGGGACAGTCCTGGAGTTCTTAGTAATACCTGATCTGGCAAATTTTTCAAAAGACAGAAAAGCACAGAAAACAGTAACACAGAAACACAGGGTTTGAAGTCACAGCTTTACAGAATTCAATATTAATCAAGTTAAGGTAGAGCTTGCTATTAGAGACTATTGCTTTCAAGTTGCTTCTGTTGGTGTATTTATTAATTTGGGGCTTTTTAAACATTTTCTGTACAAACCAAGAGATTGATTTTAGACTTTTGGACTATACTCTGTCCTACTTTACTCACTATTTCCACTGAGCTGCATATAGGTTAAACTTGCAAGTGCTCCAGACTGAAGCTGTCTGTTCAAAATGCCCAGTCTGCTGTTGGCAATCAAGACCAATAATAATGCACAAAGAAGGACTCTGCATTTGTAACTAGAAGACATTACGTACTTTTAACTTCCATCCTCCTGCCCAGGACCCCTAGGGAACAGCCCTGCCACCAGTAAGACCCCAACACAGATCAGCCCTGTCCATACCCCCTTCCCCAGGGCTCACTCTGCACCAGAGACAGGTCAACATCGTCCCCTCACACCAACAGCCTCATACAGGTGACAATTCCCAAAAGAGGAGCCTTTGAATTCTCAACCAGGCATTTGGACGGCAGAAATACCAAGAAGCCAAGACCAGGGTCACAAACTGACCATTCCAACTTCTTCCCCGTTATAAATTGGTGGCAAACATTTCTACTTGCTCTAGCAGTAGGAAGTTGGAAGTCATGAGCGAGCAGAGCAATTCCCACTGCAGCTGGATAAACCCTCCCTTCCCAATCTGTTACAGCTGTAACAAGATGTATGTGGAGAAATAATGTTGATCAAGGTGGAATAATATTTAGAGCAGAATGTCAGGTTCAGCCACAAATAGATTTGCTTGTGGAAGCAGCTGCTCCATCCATTAGAATTTTCTAATAAACTGTTATGAAGATTGACACCTTGGAAGTAATTAAGTATTAGGTATTTTTAGGTAATTACTGCAGCAATAACATAAGACGTGCTCATTTTCAGAATGAGGAATTACCTGTAGCTCCCGTTGCTGTGCTCCTTTTAATAATTCATAATAGCTTTGACACCAATGATTATTTTTGATTACTCCAGCTTTTCAACTTTCCAAACAAACTAATAGGAATAAAAGAAACTGTTTACAGTCTGGGGGAAATCCCATCAGCTTAACTTCAGCAGGTTATACGGGACTTCTTGGGGAAAGGAGCAGGCAGAAGGCAGGACGACAATGCACTGATGAACAGCAAGAGACCCATATGACCAGCAAGTACCTTTAAGTCAAGATCCTGTGTAGAAGGGCAGGAAAAACTGTACAGCAATAGAAGTAGCCATCAGAAAATGATTTCTTGTTAACAGGCATGCTCCCACATTTGTTAGGATACTCAGATGTTGACTCTAATGAGGAAGGCACGTTTTCATACAAATAGCGCTAACAGCTCTTGGACCACCACCCAAACCAAGCTCCCCACCTTCTGCCTTCCACTGACACCTCAACTCAGAGCTCAGACTTGTTCCCCAAGTCTCTTGAAGGGCACAAAGTTCATCCTGGATGTCCACTCACCAGGCTGCGTTTGCAGAATGAGCCATTAGGCAAACCTGCCCTGACGCACGGCCAGAAATCCATAGCGATCTCACTTGCAACCACTTGGTTACAACCGCACACAGAGCCAGACTCAGGCTCATGCTGCTTCCAAACAGCATTTTATCTGGGAATTGCAAAAAAAAAAAAAAAAATACAAACTCACTTTAGACAGATACTGCTGAAAAGCTGCTGAAGGGAGAGGCTGCTGTTGTTGTTTAGCTGGGCAGTTTATAGCAAAAATAACAAGTGTATCATAGAATGGTTTGGGTTGGAGGGACAACACAGCAGGTTCCTAGAATGCATTGATAATAACTTGTGTTCTCCAAGTGACAGAGGAGCTAACGAGGAGAGGTGCTATGCTGACCTTGTTCTGACTCCGCTCTCGTGAGATCCCACCTGGAGTACTGCATCCAGCTCTGGGGCCCCCAACACAAGAAGAACACGTACCTGTTGGAGTGAGTCCGGAGGAGGCCACGAAGATGATCAGAGGGCTGGAGCACCTCTCCTGTGAAGACAGGCTGAGAGAGTTCAGGTTGCTCAGCCCCAGAAGAGAAGGCTCCAGGGAGACCTTATAGCCCCTTCCAGTACCTAAAGGGGCTACAGGAAAGATGGGGAGGGACTCTGGATCAGGGAGTGGAGCCATAAGACAAGGGGTAACGGTTTTAAATTGAAAGAGGGTAGATTTAGATTAGATACTAGGAAGAAATGCTTTACTCTGAGGGTGGTGAGGCACTGGCACAGGCTGCCCAGAGAAGCTGTGGCTGCCCCATCCCTGGAGGTGTTCAAGGCCAGGTTGGACAGGGTTTTGAGCAACCTGGTGTAGTGGGAGGTGTCCCTGCCCACAGCAGGGGGGTTGGAACTAGATGATCTTTAAGGTACTTTCCAACCCAAACCATTCTATGATACACTTGTTATTTTTGCTATAAACTGCCCAGCTAAACAACAACAGGCTTTCTGTGAGGTAGTTGCAATAGGATCTCAACAAATGGATGGGTTTTTTTCAGTTTAGGAAAGCTTACCTGCGATCACTCTGCAGAGGAAGTGTGCCTATACTGAAACTATTTTTAAGAGAAGAGTGACCAGGCAAGACTTCAGTGTTGTCTCCCTCCTTCACGGTGTCACAATGCCAGAATTCATACTAGCAGCAGTGTTCTCCACCCATCACTTGATGTGAGAGACCCAGCAGTGCCAGAGGGCTGGGGCATGCCACCGTTTGGATCCTGCCAGGATGAGAGCAGCTGCGCTCAAAGAAACTGCTCTGCCATTCTAAAAGAAATTTTGAGAATTGAAAAGTAAATAAAAAAAAAAATCAATACTCATCAATTAGACAAGAAGTCCAAATTCTCAAAAATGCTGCTGAATGAAAAAGATCCAAGGAAAAAAAGAAATGGCCTTATTGAAAATATTTGGTTTGATGTTTTTAAACCTACCTTAGAGTGGCTTTGGCCTTTTTATTTTCAGTTAAATCTGGAGGTTTATTTTGTTTTATAACTTAAATGTCAAGTTATAAATGCACTTTGAACTGAAAATACATTAAAAAACCTTTTCAGAATGGGAAATTCACTGAAACTAACCATTTTCCCATAAACAGGCTTGGCTTTGACAGAAAAATGTCAGCATAACACATACTCATCAGCTCCATTCTGAACTGTGGGGCCCCCCTAATGACAGGATATTCCTAATCTGGCCTTCTCAAAACATTTCTGTAGTGCCTACCTGCCTGGGGACTCTCAGAGATCCTTTTTCAGCAGCACGGTCAGTTCATCCGTGTTGCTCGCAGTCAGGATTTACAGCCGCTGCCCCACTCTGCCCTCCTGGTAGAGTTGCTCATCAGGAAAGCTCAGACTCCTTCTCTGCAGAGATGGAAGTATTTGTGCTTGGGATGGATAGATATAGTTAGGTTAATTCCCACTTTGTCTTCATTTGTTCCCATCACACCAAGGACAGCAGTATCTAGCCTGCACATAGCCTCTGCCCAACCCCATTAACATTTGGTTACAATAGGCACCAAAGGAGAGAATAACAGCTCCTCATTTATTTTAAAGTGTTTCCTGGTTTGTTTTTAAAATGCACCATCTGTGCTTCCACCATGATGCGTTAATGAAACACAGCTCTTGCTTTTTTTTTTTTTAAGGCACAAAAGTGATTTTAAGCTCACCCGTAGCCAGGAAGCTGAACCCAGCAACTGCAGCTGCGACTGTACGTACACTTGTGGGAAGCTGAAGTAGTGCGAGGTGACGGCGGATCCGACTGCCACCCTTTCGCCGGGGACAGCTCATCTCCACGGCTGCCAGGAGCTTTCTGGAGAAGGTTGTACAAAACGCACCAGCCACCTCCAGCCTCTTTTACAATTAAGACGTAATGAGGCCAAGGAGATTTTAATATCCATAGATTTCAAGTAATGGTTGGATTCGAACAGCTGGAATTGAGACACACTCTTGCAGATGGTTCTTTTGTTTGTTTTAACCACCAGACTTTGGGATAAACGTTTCTTCGGGATCCCAAGGCTCTAATAAAGTTGCATTTCCCCTCAGCTCTGTTTTTATTTGCATTGCTACATGAGGGAACTTGGCACCTGCAAGACAAGGCAGGAAGGCTTACAAAGTGGATCAAAGTGGAGGATTAGGGCACAAGTTGACTCTTCAGATAAATATACAAAACCTGCAACTAAACTGTGCTTTGGAGAGGAATTTGAAATTTTATTAAATCTCTGCTTGGTGCTCTCTGCCAGCATGTACTCTACACAGAAACACAAGATTGTTATCCAGCTTAAGCAAGCAGTAGAGGTAGTTAAATTCCAGACAAATTCTCTCAGACCAAAGTCTCGCAAGCCTATCTCCACAGGAGATAACCCAGATTACGCTAACAAAGTGGTGGATTAACTTCTTTTTCCTCAAATGGTAAAAATACAAAGTCAAAAGACATTGTCTTGGCCAGCAAAAGCCCGTCAGTGTTGTGTAAAGATTACTCTTATTAAATAGTAATATTTCCATCTGCTTAGAAATTACTTTCTCCTGGATGAGCCGGAGAAGGAAGGAAAGGAGGAGGAAGGGAGTGTGGGACAGAGGCTTTAACATCTGCTTTTAAAGGCATTGTTCTATTTGGCATAAGTGACATCATTACATCTCTAGAGGTGAAAATCTGAGCATAATGGTGTAAGTCTGCCTTTGCATGGGGAACAGTGCCAGGAATTTCAACATTTTTTACTCACAAGGTGAAGGGGTACCAGTTATCATGGGGAAAAGGTAAACAATAATGTTTCATGTCCAGATCAAAAATGAAATAAACTCTGAAAAAGCAAAATGGGGGTTGCTGCATGCAAAGTTTTATTCCACATTAAACGTGAAACAAACCTACTATAAATGGGGAAGAAAAAAACAAACTTGAATTATTCCTGAAGAGGCTTTGGCCATATGTGGTGCAGTTTTCAGAAATTTCTTATTAGGCTGCTATGGCACTGTTCCATTTGTTAAATTATTTTATGTTAGTGAGAATGATTAGGTTTCTTGTGCAGTTATTGGGACCCGAAAGGCACCTTTATTTACCTCATTTATCATGTACAGCAGCATTCAGCTGAAGTGTAGAGGTAAACAATTTTAAATAGCAATACGCTTGCTAGAACGCAGTCATCTTGACCACAGGAGCTTTGGAAAAATGCAGATTTAAACTGTTCACATTACTGTTTTATCTGCATTTCAGTCTGAATAACTAACTTATCACCAAGCTCAGCAATAAAGAAACATGGAGGGAAGATATTAAATATTTATGCCTACAGTACCTTACAAGTTTTCATCAAAATATTAATTGTAAAACAAAAGCACAACTGTTCCAGCTACCAGGAGCGGGAAAGGCAATACTTAAAGCCAACCTGACAGTGCCACAGCCAATTTAGTTTGGAGCATTTAAAGAATTGTTAGCTTAAATTAAATTTGGGGAAGAAAATACTTTGAAAATATATATTGAAAATACTTGCCAGTCGCTCTGAAATCAGAATCTGCTAGAACTGTTAAATTGTTTGCATGTTACCTGATAAAAATAAACTAGGGACATATCTCCCTACCTTGACTCCCCAGTGTTACGCTGAATCACTGTCACAATTTACCTCAAAATTCAGCCCCAGTGATACCCTCTTGGTGCAGGCTGTGCACGCAGGGCTGGGTGTACCTCAAATGCCTGGGTGCGCAAAGTCCAGGTCGAAGTGTCCGGCATGGTCTCCAGCTGTGCCCCAGGCAGGACGAGGAACATTGGGCACGGACGTCTGCTCGCTCTCTTGGTAGATGCTGCTGGAGGCATCAGCAAGGTCCGCAGGGCTGACCTGCCTGCAGAGCTCGGCAGCAGCACAGCCAGCAGCCCCTGCTGATGGTCATCCCTGTGGATAAATTAACAACCAGTAAAGATGACAAGAACCCAACCTCTCCTTGCATTTCATCTCTCCAACCATCATGGTTATCCCTTACACTGTGCTCAGGCAAATCTCCACGTTCTTCTCCTTCCTCTCCTTCTGATCTACGTGGCATCTCCTGTTTACTTCCCAGGCTCCCATCCTTTTTGTTTCTGCACCTTTCGGTGTCTTAAGCCTGAACAAGAGAATTACTGGAGAACTGCTCACTCCTGCCCTAGGACTGACTAAAAGCATGCTCAGGATAAAGGGCCTGGGAAGGGGGAATGCTCTATCACCACTTTTAGAAATATCAGTTCTGAGGTCTACAACCCCTGTAATTCATGGTGTTATAGCTCGCAGCTGTCATACCTTCCCTACCCTGCAATACTCCACTGGTGTTACTGCATTTACCTTCAGTTTATCCAGTAGAGAAAAACTGTGCTAAAACCTCAGTTTACTCAGGCACCAACAAGGGATCTGACTCACCAGAGGTCACTGGGACACTCAGCACCGTCTGTCAGCCCCAAACCCCAATCTATGTCCACGGCAGCTACTCCCCCTTCACAGTGGCTAGCTCCAACCCCCAGGCTGCAACCACCCCCTAAGTCTTTCAGAAAAAACAGCTCATTGCCCAGCCTTATGGTTTTCTGGCAACTTCTGATTCACCACAGCTGAAACAAGGCACCCATGTAGCTCCCAAGCTCTGTATCACCTACGGAGAAAGTGCTTCGCCACGTATCCACCAACAGCTTCACATCGATCTGGGGAAAGGCTGAGGGGGGTCACCATCACCGTGCCCAGGACTCCGCTGAGCCGGCACCAGCCCAGCCCTGTTATTCAGTCAGAGTCATCACCACTTCTTGTCCAAATGAGATACATCCAGCAAGTCCTTTCCCCCAAATATAAACATGACTGGCTCTGAAGAGAAACTCCGGGGGAACCACAACCCTTCCAGGAGATGTCTTTTTCCCATGCTGCTGCAGCAAGCTCAGCTAAAGAACGCACAACAAGCCATAACCAAAACATCACTCAGACCCTTTTAAATGTCAGCCGCACTTAGCATTGAAAATAGATTTCTTGGTTACTAACAAGTAAACGTTACAGAAAATGCTAAAAAAAAAAATTAAATAACCTTTAGCATTATATTAGTTTGGAAATAAATATATTAAAATATGTTTGGGGCATATATTAGTTTATTCTGTGACAAGGAATGTTCATTACCTCTGGGGTGCTGGGTCATTCTTTGGAAATTATTACATACAGATTTAGGCATCTGAAACAACGGTAACGCTCCAGAGAGAAACCAAAAAAGTCACAAACAAATCCCATGTAGTTGGAGAGATTTTTGTTAGTTACTGCTTTATAATGACTTGTGTGCCCAAGAAAGAGAGGCAGCAGAGACCGGGGTAGTGGAGAGAAAGCAAAAGGAAACCTGAATGCATCCTGGATGAACACCAACAGCTACTTAGAGGCTTTTTCGGATTTGCTAAAAAGGACGTAAAAAATGCAAAGGCAAGAGAGAAAATGTTTGTCTCCCACTGTTCAGCTCCTGCCATGCTTAATAAAAATGGAACCTTGTGTGTTCTTTTTAAATAAAAAAGTGCATCAAAAATAAATGAGTCCTTTCATCAAATTCTACTAATGGAAACAACCCACACGACTCCGTATTTGACCAACTGCTCACATCAGAGAGGGTAGCAGTAGACCGCCAGGCAGTACGCTCCATGTTATTCTCTGCTTTTGGCCCCTGACTTTTACAAACCTTTGTCAGCTGTAAAATCTTCAAGCTTCACCCCAGTTTCGCACTTGGAACAGCAGAGACCCAGAAGCCATGGGTGCAATTTTGGAGTCATTGCCCATCAGCCAGCTTGTCTCTCCTGCAGTAAGATGTTGAAACGGTAAAAAAGCAGGGTTGTACTTGTAATAAGATTTTCATAAACCCCATCCTCCACTAACAAAACAAGAACAGATCCAGAGAAAGGACTAGCTAAAACCAGTGATCCATTGTCTACGATTGCGCGTGCAGGAGGGAAGAAATGATGTTCTTTCTAGAGACGCTTTTCCAGTACTTTGGAATGAGATTCCTTTATGATTATTTTATAATTATATGATTATTCTGAACAATTAGCCCCATTTAATCATTCTGTATGTCTTCCCATTTATCCTTCACTAAGAGTTTTGACCCCCATTGTCCAGTTTAACCCAAATAACACAAAGGGTTTGAACCCAAGTGGCTGTGAAGAGAGAGACTCCGATAGCTTCATGAAGGGAAACAGGGTACCATAGACTTTGCTTCACAGACACTAGGAAATCCATACAAGGCAGACATCAGAGATATCCAAACTGCAGGAAAAAGCCTTCAAATTTACATATACACAGGCAAATTCCAGCACAAAATACAAAGGCCTCATAAATACTGCTGTTTATGGAAAATACTGGTTATATTAGTGAAAGCTCCATTTTAGACGCAGTTAAGAAATCCTCAAGTGCTTTGCTGCTTAGGTTTATCTTGGTTTGGGGCAGATCTAGACAAGCTACGCCACCAGAGAGACCTTGCCCAGCATCAAGACATTAGGTTGGTGTATTGCAATACGTCAGCACACGCAGGGGTACAGGCAAGTATCTTCTCATGTCAGCCAGGTCCAAGGCTTTGTGGCAGACTTGAAAGCAGGCAGCAGAAGCAAACAGCAAATTAATTGACTGTGATTTTCTGCAGCTTCCCACACATACACAGACGTACTGACACATTAGCCCAAGTCTCCACAGCCTGGCCTGGGAATGATGGTTATAGCGAAGCGGGTACCACCTCGTACCAGGCACAGCAGGGACTGCAGCTCTTCATCACGCCATTTTCTTAAAGGTGGTCTGTTCAATCAGAGAATGTCTTTTACAGTAAGTCACAATTATTTTTTTACGAGAAAGAAAAGCTTAGTGCAATCTGAAAGAAATAAAGCTGGCCTTTGCTGAAAGAGCTTATTATAAAGGCAACCTGCGTGGGTGAAGAGGGGAGAAAGGGAGAGATGCCAACTAAAATGGGCTGAAGAGAAAAAAAAATAATCAAAGAATAGCTGGGATAAATGAAGTGCAACCTCTACTTCAGAGAGATTAAATTATTAATTACCGCTGAAGAAAGCCCTGTGTTTACCTCACATATGTTCAATGCCTTACCAACGGCCACCATCAGCGCTGCATTATAACAGCACAGCGCGCACTTTGCTGGAGCTCAGGCTTATTGCATTACAGTGGATTTTAGATACTGCTGCTCCTCAAAGGCAATGATATGGGGTCAAGAACATAATACTCGTTGCAGAGAAATCTAATTCCAAAGCTGGGAAAGTCTCTTCCCACCCCAAAATGGCTTTAGGTATTGAAATGAATCCCGTATTACAGCTCAGCTTTGGTCAAAGTAGAAATTCTGACAGATTTATTACTACCTTATCAAGTTACTTCATGGTTTCAAAAAAATACATATATTCTTCTAAAATCCATTTATCCAGACAGAATTCAATAGTTACATGAAGCATGCTCATTTAATTGAAATTTGCGCCTAGCATGTGACTCTAGGGCTCTCTCCATCTGCAGCACCCCACTGACGCGTGCGTCCTTTTATTCCCACCGCCTATCTTCCACATTCACAGGCCCACTTAAAATCATGTTCAGGCACTTTCCTTTATGCCTTTGCATTCTCAGAAAATTGCTTTTTAACTTGGGTCAGCTTCAATTTTAACTTTATTTTTTAGGAAATGTTTTTAATCTGCAGCAGCCCAGCATTTATATACCTCATTTCACAGCGCTGCTCTTGAAGAAATGAAGGAAGTGGCCGAGGCCCCATCACCCCAAAGCAGCCAGCTATGTTCATCGAACGCACTGTGAGGCTCTGGGGGAGACAGGGCAAATAGGTTGTAATTTCAGCTCAGGCCCTCCACAGCCTCCAGCACGAGGCAAAAATACTGCTTGTCAGTGCTGGATTTTAGGACGTGCTCTCCAGCACGCACATGTCCATAGGCCCACTGGAGCAGTTACTATCTCAAAACATTTTACTTATACAAACTTGCCGATTAATCAAGAAAGCTGAAAGTCCTTCCAAGAGCTAAGGACAGCCCTGGAGAAGGGTAAGCAGAAATCATCGCTCAGCTAAAAGCTTTCAGTTGCGCTAGTATACATCTGAAATAACTTGTTCAATTCAGGTCACCTCAAAATAAGCTGACGAGATGCCACGGGAGTCTCGGATGAGCAGGGAGTCCGCAAGGCAGCTTTACATGATCCCCCTCCAGCCACAGATGAGGTGACATCAGGACTCTGGGAGCACTCACAGACAGCACAGGGGGGAAAAGAAGGGTCTGGCAGAGGGAAACCACAAAGGAAAACTTAAGAGATCCAGACTGAAGTTTCAAATCACTTTAATTACTGCACATCTCAGCCCGTCATCTGACTTCAAAGGTTTGCCGTAAGATGCATTAGTATTTACAATACGCTCCTTGGCAAGGGGTACAGCAGGAGCATTACAGAAAGAATAATGCTTGATTTGGAGTACCTCCCTGCTGTCCCCAGTCCTCTTAGCACAATACACCAGCAGAGACTACGTCCACCTTTTAACAGAATATATTTAACATGGCTTGCTCTGTGCTAGAGACAGAGAAGAAAGGAGTCCAGAAGTGGGAACAGGAGAGCAGCTGTGGTTCCCAATCACCTACTGTAACTATAATATACTTCCAATAAGCATTTCATATCAGGATCCAACAGACAGTGCTCCTCTTTGTTTCTGATTCATAACAAGCAGGTATTTATTGCAAACAAATAATGCAGAATAAGCAGGGATACTAAGAAACCAGTGTTGCATATAAATGAAGGAAGACTCCACACATAAAACAAAGCTTTGACTAAAAGCACATTACAAAAGAAAATCTTGACAGTTGTACAAATGATTGAACATAACCGATTTGAGGACGCAGGCTACAGACTGAACTTCTAAAAGTTAACTAAGAAGCTTTTTAGATACATATTGTACTGGTTTTGGTTCCTGTAATACATTATTAATGGAGAGGAGCTGATGCTTCATATTTCTTTTTGCCCACTTCCAATCACAGTGCCAAGTGCACTTATCTGAAGGACATTATTTTAATGAAGTCATTTATGCCCTTAAAAATTAATATGTCAGAGCAGTTAAAGTCTAGTGACTGTAACCAAACCAAATAATGTATAATGGAGAAATGTAATGGGAAAAAAATACAGCCTGAAGTCAAGGTTAAGTAGTTAACCTTAGGAAAAAGTGAAAGGGAAAAGAAAAGCCAACACCAATTATATGTCCCCTTGACTTGCCAAAAAGGATACCATTACATTGTCATCACCCCACTGGATAGAGCTGTGAATTGAGATTTTTGACTATCACTCTACTGTACACTGGAGCCACCAGGATTTTCATCTTCATTCGAGGAGATAAAAAAAATTATGTTCTTGTGGTCTAGAAACACTTGACCTAAGAGACAGCCCTTTAGCAGCGCAGTACCAGAGCTTCTCAGAGAGCCAGGGCTAAAACTCTCCTTTTCGTAGTAAAGAGTCTCATGAAAGCTCAATACACTGCAAAAACATGGTGAAACATTCACTCTTCCTGTTCTTTAAGCTAAGTCATACAGAAACTGCTCTTTAATTCCATCAGCGCATGAAACTTTTTCATTCATCATTTGCATAAAGCCATAACAGCCTGTTATTGCAGCAGCTCCTTAAATTAGAACAGCTCCAAGTCAGGGCTTCCCCTCCTTAAATAAATAAGCTTTTCCCACATTCAGGTAAAACTGAACTGGGTACATCCCTCCAACCCTAAAACGCCCACAACACGAGTAGCATGAGTGCATACAAAGTGCACATGTTGATATGCTACTACGTCATCTCCTTTCTTGCCATGAAATTTTCTTCACTGAATGCCACCATTTGAATGATTATTAAGAGAAGTAGACTTAGCCCCCTACAAAATCAAAGGAAGTGTTCACATCCAGAGCTGAGGTTCCTCCCTGCAAGCTCCGGCAGATGTGCTGCCTGTGAATTCACTGCCCTCCTTGGGTGGAAGGGGATTTGTAGCTAAACATGCAGGAAACCTGAATACATGAAGAGTTACGCCTCTGTCCAGGTTTCCTGATATCCAACACTCCCTACTCCCCTCCCAAAAAACTGACAACATTTTTCTCTCCTGCAGAAGGAAGACCACGTCCACTGGAATCAATGCATGAGTCAGTAATCTAATACCAGTTCACTTAAGCTACTGGTCACATAGCGGTTGATTTCTTCATTATTAGCTGCAAATGTTTCCAGACAATAAAAGCATAGTCACATTTGCAGAACCCATCACAGATATTTACGCATTCTTCTTCTTGGCCCATGGAATTTATTGGTTTGATCAACTCCCTTCCCCTTTCAAAGCAGCTTAGCAGTCTCAGAGGCACATCTCCAAACTGGGTTAATGTACCTCAGAACATTCATAAGGTAAAGAAATGTAATTTAATTTGTGATTGCATAAACCAGTCACGGAAGCCTCCCAAGAAGCCCGAGTTTTCATTTCTTTCATAGTAGACATTTAATTATATGATAATTACTTACAGCTTGCAGCTCAGCTTCTACTTTTATGAAATATAAATTGCACTTCACTCAAAAGTGCAGGATGAGCATTTAAAAGGCTTCATTAAGTAGGTTTTAAGATTTTCCTGACGACTTTCTTTAAGCCGTGGAATGGAAAGCAGATGTACCTGTAAACTGAAACTTGCTTCACAGAAGAACAAAGTAGAATTGCTAATGTAATACCAGTGTGGATGAGCCTTTACAAGGAAAAAAAATATTAACTTTTAACAAATACATTTTTTTAAATAACAAACAAAATATTTCTGTCAAGCTGCATGATAAAAGGGACCAGGAGGGAGGAAGCAGTATTACCAGCTCTCAGATAGGAGCAACAAGGCTCTTTATCCCAAATTTCCAGTGCTTGGAAACCTGAGGTTGTGTCAGACCCACACTGTCATTAAAGGAGACAGACCAAAAAAATTAAACTCATTTGTAGCTTCCCAAAGGCCTAGAAAACAGGAATTACGAAAGCAGAAAGATGAAGACAAGAAAAATAACTTAATCTGAATTTATGTATTGTAATTCTGTGACTGTTTTGACCTCCCTCTGCATTTTAGACCATTAGGAGATGCTGGTACTTCTGTTCTGTCATATCTTCACAGTACTGCAAGCTCGGACCTAGAAAAAAGGTATGAGGACACAAAATCACCAAAGGCAGAGGTCCTGGCTGCTCCAAAACATTGTGCAGGGGTTACCGTTATCTGGTGGCCATACCAATACCACACAGTGACGGTAGAAAGGTGTCGTTTGCTGCAAATCTTCAAGGAAACCATTACTCAGGCAGACAGAGTAGTCTTCTGCTGCAGGGTTGTGGCTCTTTCCATGCCAGGCAGGAGTGGTGAGCCGAGAAAGGTGCTGAGATGTGAACTCTGCCTTTTGAACCTCCAACAGGTAAGTTTTTCTTATTTAAGTTTAGCGTTTGGGTATGCCCATACTATTAACTACATCTGGATTCATTAAACATGAATATACAAAATGAGATAATAAAACTAACATACACGACCTGCCTGTAAATTCAGGGAAGAATTTCTTCCTAGAGAAAAGAGAATGCCCAGAACCGCACAAGTCCTCTCTGCAACAGCATCAGGGTGCCATAGGAAAAGCAATCAGGTAGTCCTTAAAATTTGTCTGTCATTTCCAAAGATTGCAAAAAAAATAATAAGGAGGATTAAAAAAAAAAAAAAAAAAACACAGAAGTCTAAGCCACCTTTTGAAGGAAAGGCAATAAAGCATTTGTTAGGAACAGTTATTCCAAAGCAAAAACCAACAAATTTGTAAAATTCACTAGCAAAGCCCTGCCCACCAACAGCTGAATTTTAGTCTTCTGCAGGAATGTGACCAACAGATGACCTGCATTCACAGCAGCACACCACGCATGAGAAGCTGGCCTGTACCTTCTCCCAGCTCTCACAACAAAGACAAGAGAGTGAGAAGTCCTTTGTAGCAGCTTACAATGGTTTCCACCAGCTAGAACAATAAATCCCAAATGAATGCAGACATAGACAGAGCTTCTTGCTTAAGTGAAATGAATCACATTCTGGCATTAAATGTCACTAGTAGCTGTTAATGGCATTAGGCACAGGAACAGAAATTTGCATAGGAATTACATGGTGCACCCCCCTCCCTATAATGATGATGGTCTCCCAGTGACTTTTCCAGGAGCTTTTAATTGATTTGTTGGAAGTAGATCTAGATAGTGCAATTGTTCAACTGAGATGCCAGAGTGAAAACAGACTGTTGGCTTCAGCTGACTTAGGAGAGCTATAAATAAAGTACGCTATTTCACAGTAGTTAAGTGTGTTAAGTAGTTCTGGTATGTTAAACTTAATATTTAATACACTGTCAAAGCAGTTCTGTGCTTTTGTGTATTCTATATGTAAGACTGAACAACTGCTTAAAACATGTTGTCCAGCATCTTACTCTCCCAGCAAACCTCAAGGTTGAGCTCAAGTGACAGTCTATTGCAGAGAAGTATGGCGCAGCTACTGTCTGCGACCCTCCAAGTCACCACCACATTGGAGATGATTTCCCTCTGAAACAGAGGAACACAAAACTGGAGACTTGCCTAGACCAAGGCACTCTTAAGGAAGCTAATCAGATGTAAAAACACAAATTGAAAGGCTCGGTTAAACTGCATTAAGCCCTCTCACTCAGAATTAAGGTACCCTTAATTCAACTGAGGTTTATTAATTTCCCAGGGAAAACTAAGCTTACCAAAATTTTAGTCACTTAAATTCTGAAGAAAAAAGTCTACCCAGAATTTGATCACTTGGTTTAAAAGCTACTTTGCAATAATTTTCTTAAGGGCTGCCATCTAGAGCAGCATTTGCAGACTGCAGTGTCTTTACAGAGATGGCAGTACTGAGCACTCACATTACCCAAGAGTCACCTCTGTGCAGTAAGTGAATTCAGTTTACTATGTTTTTCCTTCCTTTGGAGATGAGAAATCCCAAAGAGACACTTTTAAGGACAACCGTGGGCAAGCTGATCTCTGCGTACAGGCTGTGAGCAGTGCTCCTAACTCGCTGCTGTCTGGAGTCAGCCATGATCCAGTGGAAAATACGAGAGCCAACACCCCACAACAAGGTGTGCCTTGTCTGGAAGGAGCAGAGAAGTTCATCTTTATTTTATATAGTTTACAAAAGGGCATAAAATGCCACGCCATTTCATTCTGAACAGCTTTTTCCATTATCTACTGCAGCACGTAGCACTTAGCAGCTAAATAACAGCAAAGGAAGGAAATTAAGAAGTATAGATAGAGGAGAGAAAGGAGTTGTATCTCCAGCTGAGACGTGAAGTGAATCGAGAGACAGCGCAAGGCTGCTTTACGTAGGACTGAACATATCTTCTGTACCCTTAATCACACCAGCGCAGTCTGCTGGGGTCAGGTTCTCATATACCCTCATATTGATCAGTAACGTCTCAACCTGTGGAAATCAGCTTAATGCTGAAACAAAAGCTACCTGCTGGGCTGCAGCATATAAAAGTTTAAAAATATTTTGTGAGCACAAAAGCTGCACTGAAGAGCAGTGGCCCTATCGGCTGCCTGGCAGCCTGGAAGGGCCTTTCCCACAGGAGAAAGGCCACTAAGATCTACTGTGGGACCCGACACTTTTGGCCACACACATTGCCCTGGAAGGGGACAATGACTTGGAAGGGCACCTGTGCGGAGCCCCACATTACTGGAAACTCCCTGGGTATGGCAGCAACGCTGAGTGTTGGCGCCTGAAGAGGGACCCCACAGCTGCAGCCACCCCAGGGCCACAGCTAAAGCCAAAGAAGACAAACACGTCGTGGGCAAGCGCCTCTCTGAAACCACATCTTACTCCTCAAGTGAAGCAAATGCCCATACGACTACTTTGTCCTCCACCCAGTGTCACATCTCCCTTTGCTTACATCTTCCACAGCTGCTTTTCTGGAACACGTCTCATGTCCAGAGAGGGAAGAGGTGGGTCGAGGGGCAAGAGGACATCAATGTCTTCCCTGTCCTGGCCTCCACACTGCTCCCATTTCCCTCACAGCACATGAGCATACAAGAAAACCGGTCCTTCACCAGAAGAATCATTCAGTGAAACATTTTGAAGACAGCGGGGAGGTAAGGAGAAGGTCTGATCACGCAGCCCCGTAAAAATAAAAGGTTTCTTTTGATCTCAGCTGCTGCAGTTCCATTAAATCTGGCTGAAATTTTGCATCTGCAACAACTGCACAATTAAGACTATAGGAGATAAAGTTGTAATTTAAATCTATAATTAAAACAAAACTTCTAAAGAGCAATCTTTTATTCCTCCCAATCTGTGCTTCTTACTTTTTATCAGTTCGAGGCATTTTTAAAGCCCATTGCAAGGCGTAATGCCACACTGTTCCCAGGAAGTTAAGTGGCAGGGCCTCAGACAACATCTGCGATCAGGCAGGTGCACTTTGTGCTCCGCTGAAGAATGCCCCATTTTTCATAGTTGGATACTGCTGGGGAACCTCATTAGAAACCAAATTACTACCTGCATCAGGTTTACACTAATGTATTGACATCTACAGCACTTGTTAAATGAACCGTAAATCCAATACACTGAAGTCATTTTCAACTGAATCAAATCAGGTTTCAGTCAAAAGAATTACAATTGTTATATACTTAATGCTTGGCACTTTCCTGGTGTCTCCAGCTAGATCATTTCAGACACAGAGAGAAAATTGTAAACCTATGAAACAGTGCAAGCTAAATTGGACACACTGCAAGCATACTAAACACGGTGCTAGGAGTTTAAGGATGATAATTGGCTCTAATTGACTAGTCGGTAAAGCTATCCAGGCATCCATGGGCACCCTCCTCACTAATCTGTTTTCAACATGCTATTTTCTTCTCCTTAGTTAATTCATACTTTCTTATTATAAACCACATCGTTTGCATTTCCTAGAATCTTTGCTTTTTAAATCTTTAACTCTTAATTCCCTTCAGAAGTGATGGCTTTATAGGAATATGGTCCCAGCTGTAATACATAAGGAAAATGCAGAGCAGCAGCATCACACACAGCCTTCCTCAGAAGCCTTCCCAGACCTCGACAGGAATCAAAACACCTTCCAGGCCTTGGGAAGCAAATTCACACTCACATGCTGTCTCTTCCCCTCACAGCCAGGACCGGTCATCTTTTAATACTGATTTAGAAAACCTTGACCCATATATGAGGAAAGCATTGACCCCTTATTTCGTTTTCACTCAGGGATAGATGATTTCCCAGTAAATTCAGCACTACCATCCAGTGCCTGGTTGTGGCCAAGTGCACAGTACAAAAGGGGATGCCAGCAGATAGGACAAAGCCAGTTTACCTCTGCCCCACTTCTCCAGCCTACCCCCACAGCTTGTTTAAACAAAGTCATTTGAAAGACCCAATTCAAATTGCAGATTTGTCCGGCTAGATTTTCCTCCAGCCTCATACAGACACTTTTCCTAAGTGGCCTTATAGTTCTGCTTAATTGGTTTCCCAGAAATGGAAAACAGCAAAATGGAAATTAAAAAGGAAATATATGTGAGCCAGCTCCTCTATCAGCATAAATCCACCCTGGTATCAGTCAATTACATTCACACTTGGTGTCTGAGGAACCGGCTCCTGATCAAGAGTTTATAGAGATTAAATTCATTTACCAGGCCAGACTCTAAACAATCTTCTCTGGTGTCTTGCTACCTAAATCCGAGGCAGATTATTTGCACATGTACTCCTCCTTCCCTTTGCTTGGAGCAGTGCTGTCTCCATGGTATTCTCCAGCAATAAAGAGGTGTCCCTTGGAAGAAGTAGCCACACAAAAGAATAAAAGGCCACATTACATTTATGCAGCCTGGAAGCAGTTCTGCTGATCAGCCAGAAATCAATTGCTGACCTTCTATTATGTGAAGAAATAACCTCAGTAGAAAGGGTGGAAACTACTTGCTTTCATTCACGCACAGAGCTGGACTGTGTGGAGAGCTAAGGCTGTCCAGCTGGATAGCGCTCTCACACCTCTGGCCACTTTCCATCCCTGTTTACCATTTTCCACAGTGTCTGTGTTGGTTTTGGCAGCCCACCGTGCTGTTCCCAGAGGACTATAGTGGAAAGTCATCCTGCTAGCGTATTCAAGGACACTTTTTCAATACACTGTTACTCACCTGACACATTTATAGGCTGACGGTGAAAGTGCAGATCACCCACACAGCGCATCCCATTTCCCTGTCGTTGCTCAAAAGCTGGATATGCCCCTAGAGTGGGGCTCCTGAACCTCCCAAGTCAGCCAACCAGCAGGTAGCTGGCCTGTCCCCTGAACAGACCAAAACCAGAACACAGGGGCAGGTCTTCAACCAGGCAGCGCTGATACAGCTCGGCAGAAGGCGGAGGGCCATTTGCTCAGTATGTTTGCTATCTAGTGCAGGGTCAGCAAGTCATTATGGAAAAACATAGGAAATGTTAGTAAATTGAGGTAAAAACACAGCCCCAAGCACAGCAAAGATGGTTAGAGTGGAAGACCACACTCACCTTGGAACAGACTTGTTTTCAACAGCTTCTTTCCTGTGATTCTCAAATTTGGTTTTGTCCTATTCTGTTTTCCAGCATATTGTTAGTTCCTTCCTCCCCTGCGGACACGTGCCATGCACACAAACTTCACATAGGTGGAACTCCTTTATGTTGCTTCACCGGACCGCTGACAGTTTGCAGCAGTGTCCACCAGGAGGTGGATGAGAATGACCTACCTGACACTGGGCAAGTGGCATCAATTCACTGCAGCCATCTCTTCAGAGAGATGGTATGTGGGAAGGCTGCACCTTCCTCACCGCATTGGAGCTCCTGATAGACAAAGGGCATCAGTCCACAGTCAACACCCCTACACTTTAACTATGGTGATTTTATCTCCACTCCCTGCCCTGCAAAATAAGAGAGTAGATGCTGATTTACCAGCTGTAAGGTTGCTTGGCATCCTACAGAGCCAGCTACAGTGAGGTACCTACACTGGATGCTCAACAGACAAGCAAAAAGTTAGTGGGATAACCAGCACTGTGGCTAATGCAGAAGTTATGAACTGGAGATACGTTACTAAATACTTAAGCTGCTATAGCATGAGAAAGAATAAAGTCTGGGATTTCACTGTAGCTGAGTCTGTAACAGACATCTATGAACCTTGGACCTGCCCCACACATTCTCCAGGGGATTAGGAGACCCCATGACTACATTGGGCTTCACTTTACAGATGATAAACAAACTGCAGGGCAAGCAGGGAACAGAGTTCAAAGAAACCCTGGTCCATTGGGTAAGGGGAAAGAGTTTCAAACTATGTACCAACGAAAGGGCAATACCAAGAAATTGAGGTTAGTTCTGAGCCAGTTACAAAAGCTCAGAACAAGGAGCGGCTATATGAGACTTTAAAAACCAGTAGAAGATCAAAAAAAAATCAAAGCCAATCTTAAAGTGAGTTGTAAAGGAAACACATGAAATCCCTACCATAGTAACAGGTCAGAAAGGTTGTTGCAGTGCAGAGCTCTCCAAATATAACACAACAAACAAGCTGGTTAATGCTGTCCTGGAGGAGGCAGGGTAGTTTTCTTGTAGCACAGTGTCTGTACCCAAACGCAGTGCAAACCAGCCAGAGGCGATGCATCAAGTCACATAATTGGTGCAGGAGGATCAAAACACCTTCCTCAAACATCTTTGATGGAGGCTTCTGCCTGTTGAATTAGCTGCCATGCTTCAATTTATTATTTTTAATGACAGTCTTTTGTCTTCATCCAAACTAATTATGCCTAAATCAATGGTAATGGTAGATTTGGCATTGATTATCCCTGTAGATGCTCTCAACTTAAATTGTGCTTTTGCATACAGATAATTCCCTTAGCTATCTCCTGCCAGAGCATGAACACCTGAGTATTTATTTAACTAATTATTTTTGTGCACACCATCGCTGGCATTTGATATAAACTACTGGAATACAAACGGCTTCTCTACCCTATATTGCCCAGAGACAACACAAGATGGGCTCCCATGGCAGTAAGCTGCTGTCTAACATTCCACTCAGAAACGTGCATTGAAACTGGGCTGTATTCACAGGATCAGGTTCTTCAGCCACAAACCCTGTACCAGACAAGGTGTCCAAGCAGATCATTTGTGGAGTCTTACCAGTGTAAGACCAAATCTACTGATGTAACAAACCGATGTGTCTACATTTACCTTACTGGAGCGCCAATAGTTCAAAAAAGCTGGAAACTGGTAGGTTTTTTGGCATAATAAGACGACTTTTGCAGTTTTGCAGCTGTCTCTCTAATTGTCCGCCTTCCCTAAAGTCTTCCCTGGCCTGAAAGGGGTACTAGATTCTGAAAGAGAAGCAAAGCCCACAGTGATCAGGATGACAGTTGGGTCCACCTGCTGGCGTAACTACCAGAAACTTCAAAAACATAAGGGGGTGTGGGGCATTTACGGGCATAACTGTTTTCTATCTGTTTCACCTCTAAACTGGGGGGCGGGGGGGGAGTTGCCTGTTGGAAGGGAAAGGCTCCTACATTATCAGAGGGAATTACTGTTGTCCATCTTTTTACTCAAATAAAAGTCATCTAGGTCAAAAGTACCCGCTTGACTTTTCGTAGAGAAAAGCATAACCAAGTAAATGCAAAAAAATTTTTCTGACATTTGAAACTCAGAATGTAAAACCAGTCTCAAATAGTACCTCTACATTTGAAAATTGTGCTTACTTCTGAGACAAACGGGATTAGTCTCAGTGACAGATTAATTTGCTTTTTGATACAGAAAAAGTGCTCTGCAGGATGAACACAAACACTCTGCAGACTCTAGAGGACTGCAGCAGCGCATTTCACCTCCAGGTCACTGGTTCAAATTCCATCTGGGGGTAGGGACTGAAAATTGTTAATGTCTAATGGTTGTTCAATGGTCCATGTGAAATGAGTTTTGTGCTTGTGCCTTCACTCCAAGTAACACTACCGAGTGTCTTAGCGGTGAGGCCAAGGACTGGGCAAGCGTAGTGAGCAGCGAACCCTCATGCTTCCCGAGAGTTTCCTTTCCATAAAGGAAAGTCTGCTCTTGAGCTGGCTGTAATACAGTTGTTCAGTACCAAAACAGAAGATTTCATGGCATCAAGGTTTATCAGCTCATTACTTGTCACCAAATTTAAATTTGTTCTGAGTGAATGTTCAAGGCAGCGTTTATAACCCAACAGCACCTGTTAAAAACTAAGATCTGATTCAGTGGTGAATAGGCTATTCCCCTCTAAAAGTTTCTCCTTTTTTCCTGTTTGCAGGTATTTGGGTTTCTCTAAAGAAATACATAGAGTCCCGAAGCCTAGGAGACTGCGGTTCTGGAGCACTTCCAGATGCACCAGACGAAACACATTGCACCTGGAAAGGTCAGCTGTGGGCAGATGGAAAAAAGCAATAAGCCATTTTTCCTTTATGTCGTCCCACACCGCCGATAACACTGCCCAGACGCCTCATTCAGTACCTGATATGCATACTAAGTTATTTTTACTCCTGTGAGATAATACACTTACTGTATTTTAAAGGCAGAAGGCTACTTGAGATTTTCCAAATTGGAAAACTGGTTTTAAGGCCAGAACTTGAGACACTTTGTCTCATGCAGAAGACCACTGCTCTCGTGAAGGCTGCTCTGAGGACCTTTGCAAAAATCACAGCGCTAATGAAAGCATTGCAGCCAGACATGGAGAAAGCTGAGCTGAATGCGGTGCTCTGCGGGGAAGGGAAGACGCTGGAGAGGGAAGGCAGAGAGGCTGCTGCATGCTCCCAGCTTTGGGGCCTCCTAAAGCCACGCGGCAGGTACCAACGTGATCCTCAAAGAACCAAGAGCTGCTCTGAGGCTATTCTGATCATTTTCTCTTACAAAGTGCGTCCTTTCAGGATAGCTCCAGCCATGCGCTTCTTCCTCCAGTCCATGCACACGACACGGGAGATGGGAAGATAAAGGTAATATTGCACTTTGACTGCAATGAGTAGAGGAAGCAAAAAACGAACTCGCATGTTTGCCAGATCTTGCCCTAATGCTATATAAAACAAAGAGCAGATGGGGAAAAGGTTCTTGTCCCAGCTACCCACCCATAACAATTTATAGCACCTGATTTGGGGGCATTAATCTGTACGTGCAAAATGTGTCAGTTCTTATTATTCACTGTAAACATGTCATAAGCATGGACATATGCTCAGCAAGGCTACTGAGGCTGGTACTGAAATTGTAAACAGCCCATTAAACAGAAGCAGTAAATACTCCAAAGAGCTGTAGATCTTGGTCAGTTAAAAAGCACTGGGTAGTCTTTAATCCTGGAAAAATACTTGGCTCCATCTAAATCCTCTACTTGCAATCCAACCTAATTCTGCACTGCAAGAAATTGAGAGGAAAAATAACCAGGTAAAATGCACACACGGGCAGCAAATACACTAGCACTTTGATAACTACTGGGTTCTAGAGCAAACACCAACAGTCAGCATGAAAAATGAGCTCCACTAAGACAAGAGAGGGATGAAACACAGACAGGGGATACCTATGAGCACACACCTTCTGAAGAACAAGGGTGTATCCAAATCAGTTCAGGGAGTAGAACCACTAAACTTGTGGTAACTGGTGATTTTGCACTGGAACACAGGACTATGTAGTAGGCAGAAACAAAGGCAAGCCGGCGAGATAATGGGAAAAGAGGAAGAAAGCCTAACGTATATCTAGAAATATCCTCAGACAATCCTGAGTAAAGAGCCAGAAAGAGCGCAAGAGCTTTTGGAGAGCTTCGGGGCTGCCAGAAGGAGGCTCAACACAGCACTACATAACTCTGCATTCCTTGTCCCACCACGCATTTCCCCTTTGAATGGATATAAACCCATAAAACCTCAATTGCTGTGGCTATCAAAAGGAGTAAGAACATTGGTCATGAGCACATTGCTCTCAGAGGTACTGTGCTCAGGACGGGTGCTGATAGATTCCTTCTTCATTAACTCCATGTATTTTCCAGTCACAGGTGAGCTACATTGCCTTACAATTTCTTTCTTCAGAATAATTCTTTTACTATCACAGAAGTAATAGTGAAGAGAGCAGGCTAAGCTTCACCACTACACACTGTTCTGTATCAGTCCACAGCTGGCACAGCCATCATGGCCCTGGGGCACTGATGCTGGTGAAAATATCAGTGTTGCCAGACCAAAATCAACTCTTTTCAATCCCAGATTCGTATTAATAGAGACACTACAAAAATCTAAGACTTTAAAGATGTATGCACTGCTTTTAACTCCTGCATAACTACTGAAAAGTTAGTTTACTTGGATTTTAAGTTGAGTAATAGGCTTAAGTTCCAGCCTACGAGAATGACCTCAAGCTGAGTAACCGAGATAAAATACTCTCTGCTATTTTAGCCTGACTTAATCACACCTTTGTTTTTGCGAGCTTGAGATGTATGGTGAACTTGCCTCATGAAGCTGAGAAGTAAATTTTTCATTTCATGGCTCCCCATCTGATATAAATAGGTTCTCTAAGGATTTGGTATCTAGCTCACCAGAAGATTTTTGCTAACAGGACGGCACAAACATGTAATGCAGCTGCCTCTGTGTAACCCAGACGTGGACCAGTGCAGACACTGGGACAGGATGGTGACCTGTGTCTTGCCACCAGCCAGCAAAAGCGCACAGAACTGATTGTTGTAGGGCTGAAACTCAGCTGTGCCTCACGGCAATTTACACTGCTATCAAGGATAGAAACCACATGCTTCTTTCTCTACCGAAGACCACAAAACCTCATTTACTCCCCTGATTGCGTTAGCCAATATGAAACAAAGTAACTTTTAATAAAGTGCGCCATGGCAGAGAAAAATTGATACAATCACACAGCCGGTATAATAGGATTTAATTCTGCTTCAGATGTGCTAGTTTTAATAAAAAAGGATTGAGCAAATCTAAAATAAATTACACTGAAAGGTCAGGCTTATTGCTTGTACAGTTATGTTAACTCTTCCACCGACGTTTTTACAGACTGTATTTATGAGACCTTTTGATTTTCAGAAGAGGTATAAAATACATCTGCAATTTTCCCATTATTTGCAGCAGTGTTTCTTCTACAAGTGTCATTTCCCAGTACTTCAATACAGATTTCTTTAACCGACATTTATAAAAAACGATGAGTTATTTATGGGGCAGTTTTGTTAAATTAGTGAAACTGTAATTCCCAAAGGAAAGTTAAACCCAACTAGAAAAAAATTTGTTAAGGGAATGATGATTCCCATTTCTGTGCCAGGGACGCTCATGATTTCTTATTCATTAATCATTCCACCGACATGTCATTTATTCAATAGGAAGCAAATCAATTACTTATTTTTATATGTAGCTAAGGCCCCGATACTGTGAACTACTCAGAACAGACATGAAATGGAAAGAACTGTAAACACGGGATCTTATTACAAGGCTCTTATTAATATTACAGCAGCACCTAGAGACCCTAGCCAAGATCGTAGCCCACTTCACTCTGTGCTACTGTAACACAGAGATAAATACACATCCTAACCCTAAAGGAAATACACAGCATAAACAGACCTTAGCAGGGGAGAGAAAGAGCAGAGAGTCTGCAGAGGAAGCAGCTTGTTGCCATCACAGAGGAGCGCCAGAAACGCAGGGCAGCCTCCCAGGTCGCAGTCCTGCCCTGCTGTTCAAAGGTCCACATTGCTCTCCAGCCTTGCCTGGGCACAAAGACCATACAAATCCTGCAGGTACAACCAGGGACCTTACAAGCACTCCAACAAGTTGCAATTACACCGATTCCAGTCTTACAGAGTTTCTTGCCATTGTCACGACTGCACAAGTCTCTATCGTATGTGAACACAGATGTTCTCTGTTGTTTCTATGTGTTTTTACCCAACTCAGGTGTACGTGAGACCTCACGCTTGGAAAAGGAACTATCAGTTCTACATCAATCTTGAGATAATGGCTAGACAAAACAAACTCAGTTCTCTACAGCCACCACCAGAGAAGTTCTGCTGAATTTGATCAAAGGAGCTATTGGAAAGGACAGAAAATCCAATCCCCTGTTGGTATCTCTGTATCCACACTTTCAGGGAACCTAGGTACAAGTCCATCAGAACCAAGCATAGGCAAAGTAGGCTGGACTGTGTCATCCGATTTAAAAGTAAAATTAAGTCTTGGGTTCACTGTGGAGTTCTGCTCAATACTCTCAAGTCAGTCAAGAGTAGCTCCAGTGGCAGGAGACTGCATCCAACCACCATTGGCAGTGGTCGGACAATAAAGACTTGCCACAGCAGCTACGGACTTTCCCAGGGGATCTTGGGTTTTAAGAATCACTTTAATTCCAAAATATTGATTTTTATTTCATTCTGATGAAATCAACAAGAAATGATTGCCAGCCGTTATTACTGAGGAGCAGAGGCGATACCTGCTTTTTGTGCAGCACAGAGAATTCAACCAGAAATCTGACTGCCCCATAATTAGGAACATAAGCAGCTATTGTTGGAAATTAGAATGCCACAGCTTTGTGCTGTGCACTACAACAATTCAATTTCTGTGCACTGGCAGAGGAGATTCTGCAAAACACACAGATCAAAGAGCTACACAAGCATAAACATTACCTTCTTTGCATAGCCCGAGTTATATGAATATGTAAAACAAAGGCATCCTGGGAACACCTCTGAATCCCCTTGACAAACTCTGCTTAATTTTACCAACATTTCTGCTTTTGACAGCAAAAAAAAAAAAGTCGAGGTAGAGTGGTACCCAGAGTACAAAATTCTGTGTTCAACATATACAAACTTAATGGACATGTTCTGTCCGTTAAAAGAGCAGTGCTTGCAATACAGAATTATTGTTTAGCTTTTGGGGCTTTCTGAAATACAGTCAAGGAACCAGTCCAGATCCTGGCCAAGGGCAGTAGACACTGCACAGAAAGCAAAAGACAGTCCCAGCCCCAAAACAGTACAGTGAAGGAGATGAAGGAGGTCAAGCAGCACCGAAAGCCTTCTCTAGAAGGCCAACAGTCCCTTCAGAAAGAACATCAAATGGCTTTGAGTCAACAGACGTCATAGTTTTGCTGCAGCCAAACTGCAGAAAACAAAAAAAAACATGCAAGAAAAGTTAAGTGTGGTCTTTTTATGACTATTAGGTGACTAGTAAGCTGGAAGAGGATATGGTCTTCACTTTTCCATCTGGAAAAATATAGCAAACCTTAGAGATACCTCCCCAACTTTGCTTCACCAGGTAAATAATCTACCAAGCTTTTATAGATCAGTTCACATACACTTTTTCTTCTGATACCACTGACTCTTTGACAACATATCTGTATCTATTTCTAACTATATAAGATAGAGACACAAACTACAGTCTTTCCACAGACCCTACTACGTACAACCTGCAGTTACTGCTGCTGTGATTGATGTGAATCCTCTGATTTCCAACAGGAACATGGTCCCCATCTGACAAAACTGACTATCTTATTTTGTCTTTTATTTTAATAGGTTTCCTGCCAGCTGGGCTCTGCCTCCATTTGATCAGGGGTACTATGTCCTCAATCAACTCTGCTTGGTTTTGGTTTTTTTTTTCCCCCCCCCTCTAATTTTAAAAGCAGTGGCCCAATTCCATGAAAGCACTAAATTATTGTATTTTCTCCACTTTGATTATAATAGATAATCCCCAATGAGAATAGTAATTTCTATAGCATCCCTCAAATGAAGGTGTCAAAGCTCTTTAAATCAAAAATAAATTATGCATGCAGACAAGCTGGCAATGCTGCTGATCTCAGGTTGTAGGCACCTTCATCCAAAAACACCACAGAAAAAAAAGGGTACGTAATCCACTCGCACAGTCTTAGCAAAGCTGTACTTTAACACAACCTCATCCTGCTGCACTAACTACAAAGCAGACTCTCTCCTCAGCTCTCCTGCACCTTGGCACACACAGGCAGGCTCTGAATGAGAGGTGACTCACGTTGCTTCATCTAATCCAGACCGTGAACACCTAGTTTTGCGCAAGAAATACTACATCCACTCGCAACTCTTGGAATAATTTAGAGTGCAATGGTTTAATTCCAATCCAGGAAAGAGACAGGACTAATTTCCATGTGGTATGTTAATAGTTATCATTAGCTCCACGTTACTTTTAGTTTCCTCCACTGACGAAGACTTTCTGCCCATGTTAAGGCAGACTACATTCAACACTGCACTGAGCCCTTTGTGCAGAAAAGATGCTGATTTCTGAAGAGAGATGTAGTCAGCCTATGTACAATATTCCAAAGGCAGATATACAGAGTGAGCTAAAGGTAAACATTAAGTAGATCAGGTGGACTTTATCTATGGTGGTATTGAAGTGGCCTAATTTCCCAAGGAGTTTCATATCTCAGAAAATAGCCATGCAGAAGATGCTATTTACTAATTCATTTTTTTCCGCCCACTACAACTCAGTAGCATTGTGCTCCTGTTTACAGTGAATTATTGCCCATAATCCCTGTTTTCTGCCTCTGCACCTAAGATTATGGTAAGCCTCAAACACTCCATACTTTGTACACAAAGCACTCAAATGTTCATGGGGCTTTGCAAATGGTAAAAATGAAACAGTGGGCAACATGCAGCAAAGCATCTGGTGCAGAACTACGGGGATTAGTATGAAAATAGAGTCAGCAACACCCTGCTTTAGGTAACGTCTGACTCTAGAGAGTCCTTGGTAGACATATTTAGTACACACATTATCAGAAAAGTAGAGTCAACATTGTTAGTTTTAAACACAAAGCAACCGTGGCAATTGGTCAATACAGAAAGACCATTAGGGTTGGAGGTAGCTCTGCAGTAGGAAATTTTAAAAAATTACCAACGCACAGAATACCATGAACCACCTCACCACAATCAAATTGATGTCTGTGTTCCACCTCCTGCCAGAGGTTCTGTCTCCTCATAAAACCATTCCACTTGTCTTTCCAATTCACATCAGCTGTGTTATTTAAATGAAACACTATCAGAAGAGAACAAGCTCTGCCACAGTGTACAGGACTTGGTGCTTTTAAAATCAGAAAAAAAAAAAAAAAAGATTACGCAACCATGTTCTGTTTTTCAGTTGGTTTTGGCGGGTATCTTCCTCAACCATCAAGCCACTATTAGTAAGGATCCATGGAAAGAACCAGCCATGCTCACCTGTTGGCACATGAGGGTTGTTCCCTCCATCTGGTAGGAGTCCCAAGTGATGCTAAGGATACCCTCATACTTCTGATGGGCAGTTGGCTGCTCTCCAACACCATTGGCAGAAAGGTATCTGCACTTCAGAGTGAGGTCAATAGCTTACCTTAAACAGTCTCCACCACTACCTGACTTTCCCAGTCTCACAGCTATGGCATTTTAAGTATTTGTAGAAGTAGTCATCTCCTTCAGCCAATATCAAGCTGAGTTATCATTGTCCAGGCGAGAGCCTGAAATCAGCCCTGAACTACTGAATCAGCACAGCATAGTTGTGGCTCTACCAGCACCTGCAGTTGAGCACATTTGCACAAAACACACAAAACCACAATTAAAAGGATTGTTTCCCACTTAAAAAGTAATAACTTCCCACTTTTTAACCAGTCCCACAGATCAGATAGGCATCAGGACCCATGATCAGACAGCAAACCCTTACACCCCAAGTTTCTAGACAAACTTCTAAAATGGCACGCCTGTCAGTCAGCATTTTAAAAAAGTCCTATCAGCATCCAAGAAATAAATAGACTAACATTATTCTTGTGTTTCTGATTCCGCCTCGTTACAAAGTAACTTGCAGCGCAGTAAACTTTGACATGTTTTCATGTTATAAAAACAAAGACAAAAACTTATTTATTCACTTTTTACCTCATACATCCCAAATCAATAATTGCACCTATTGATCGATGACATAAATTCAAAACGTTAATTTACGCTGAGTACTGTAACCTAATAAGAAGGCAACAACTAAATTTGTTGAAATTGATTTTCCTTTTGTTTCCAACAGAAAATCTTCGGGCCTGTGGAATAATAAGATGCAGTGCACGGAGCACTTAATTATCAATGAGTATCACAAAAAGCTAAAATTGAATTTCTTTTTGAATATAGAAAGAAAATGATGAGTCCCCAGGTTGATGTTTAAGCAAAAGAAATTTCTTGTAGCTCTTCCACATGTGCATTCAAGCAATGTGAATCATGGAAAGGTGAATTTCAGCATGTACTAAAATCACTTTATAAGGTAAATAGGTAAAATTATTTCAGACAGGTGTACCTACAGAAGCTATAAAGTAATGCTGAAACATTTTGCTTTGAAAGGGCAGTATTTATTTATTTAAAATTCCAGGAACATAATTTTAACGGTAAGTCACTGAAGCAAAATCCTGTGGCACAAAGCGATGCTGCTTTTTGTGGCGCCGCGGGGCCTGCCTTCAAGCAGCAATCGAATGCACGTGAATATGGAGTCAGCACAGTTCTTGCACGCTGGCTCACAGCTGCTCAGAGTACTGCACCGAGCGCCACATCAGCTAATAACTCAGTTAAAAATTTGACAGACGTCTTTCAAGTTGAACATAATGCAATTTTGAGGCAAGAAGACCTACCCAAATCACCTCTCGTGTGGTAACTATCCAGCCAGCTAAGAACTTTCCAGGTATGTTTGGTAAGGACTGGCAAACTCAGAGAAGACAGATGAACTACAGTCCCCTCGAGACAAAAATGTAAGCAATTGCAGAGAGCACCTCAGCATTGCCACAGCAGTGCTCTCATCCACATGCGAAGGGAGCAGCTCCGTCCTCACTTTTCCTTGTTTCAGATCCACTGACGACACCTGGGGTCTGAATGGGTAAAAAAAGCACGTGAGTGCTGCCAACAGGGAAAGCAGGAGAGGAGAAAAGCCTAACGCTGCCTTCACAAGCTACACTCCATCCTGAGGCACCACACAGCTCTGCTGCCTTTGGTGGGAACTCCACTCACTTGGCAGCAAATTAGTGGCTTTACCTTAAATTTTGGTTTACTACCAATAGATAGGTTTAGCCATCAATCTCCAGTTAATTACACACTGAGTTTCCCAGCCCAGCTCTCACCCAGCAATTCTTTCCGAGATTCAGCCTCTTCCCTCTGTGTTTCGAATGTCAGAGGAGGAGCCCACTGCGAGAGCAGCATTTGCACAACTGGGAATTGCGCCAAGACACCCAATCTGTTAATTTGGACAGGTTTCCAAGGAGTCTCTTCATGAAAATATCCATGATGTCAACTGACCCAGCAGGATTTGAAATAAGGCCTAGAAGCAAAGGCTTCCTTCTCAAGCAAGAACTGCTCTTTTTATTAAGTGCATGACACGTACCTGTGCATCTTCCTGCTCCTTACAGGGATTTGACCACCCTTCTACCCAAATACCAACCAATACTTAAAGCAGGTTACAGTAACAACTTGCGACTTCTCTCTTCTCCATTTTCCAGCGGCGTAAGCACAAGTTCAGCATGCAGTAGCACGGCCTGGTATCGGGCTCCAGGACTGGCCCAACTAGGTGACTGGAGAGGTCATGAAGACTCCACACAGGAGAGTGACAAGTGCCTCCGAGGAGGGTTTGTAAGCTCCAGCTAGAGACCTGCGTAACCGATGGTGGCCTCACACGGGCTGCAGGGCAGAAGGAAAGACCAGACAAGCAACAGCCTCCTTTGTGCCGGGGTACAAGGTACTGAATGAAAATAATCCACATATGTGAAATCCTATTGGACACTGAAGGTTTCCAAGCCCATGAATGGCCTTGTTCAGCTCCAGGACCAGGCACAAGTGCCACCTCAACAGAGGGGACAACCACCGGCCCAGAGGGCTTCTCCTGCTACCCAGAGCAGAAATTAGGCAGGCACAAACCACACCAGGTTGAGTTTTGTTTTGAGAGGAGCTGATTGAAAGAGAGTGGAGATGGTGCAGAGCAGGCAGGGGAACACATGCATGCTCGTCCCGACAGCCAGGCTAGAAAGTCCCTGCAGCGTCAGGGCTCTTTAAGCAGACATCGTCCTGCACCTGGGTTACGCCCCACCCAGCTGAAACAGCCTTTTAAGTCAAACACAAACACCCAGAAAACACAGTCAGAAATATCTAACTGTTCAGTGGCATCACCTAAATCCAGTGATCAGTGCTCTAGTTTGATACTGCTGAATCAAAGACATTAATACCAATGCATTGAGTTAGGCCCCCAGTCAGCTGACACTAAAGTACTCAACTAGGAAAGTGTTTGTCTACAAAAGGTGTCTCAAAATCTCTAATGGCCAGCTATTTTTTTCAGAAGAGGATAAGAGCACTTCCCTCACAATATCGATTCAGATATTTTGACTAAATAAAAGCTAAGACTCAATATCAGTGATGTGCTGAAAATTAACTTCTATTTTTCTATGCTGTTATCATGCCTACTATGAACATGAGTTCATTTAACAAAGCATTAGTCAATGAAAATATATTTCAGGCAGGAAAAAAAAAAGTAATTAGCAAAGTTGTCAACATTTTATCCAGACGTACAAAAGGAAAACAATTATTGACACAGATAAATACGAAACACAAGTTTATGGTTTCCCAATATGGCTATTTCCTATATTGCTGACTTTACTGTAAAATGATAATATTTTATAGCCAGTTCCTCAAGGTGAATGACGATTAAAAAAAAAAAAACTTATAACAACAAATTTCTTTGAGAACCCTAAACTGTAATGACTTACTACTTGAACAAAGTGCTGTATTATTCTTATTTAGAAGTGAGGACTGACTGCTAGCAGCATAGATATATGCTTGGCATTTAGTAAAGGTTCCATGAAATTCATAAGCCACCAGTGTGCAATACAGAATCCCAACTACAATCTTATGAGCCTATTGTCCAAAAATACTGAGAGCATACAGCGAGAATGATCATTACCTGACAATACCCACTGCAAACCCCACAGCCACTGAGTAGCTCTGCTGACAGGATCACTGTTCCCATTAAGAGTTCTGATGTTTGAACCTTCTCCAGAAGAGTTGGTAGGTATTGCTTCGAAAAAAATTTTGAAAACAGTAGATTTTAGTGCTGGCAGACCGCCACAGAAAGTACGTAAGAAGTAGAAACTAGCTATGGGATCATGCTCAGCCTGGCACTAAGTGAAGATACCTGGAAAAACTATAGTCCTTGTAATGAACATAACAATTGTTCTCGCCTGCTACTGAGGACAAGGTAAGGCGATCCACGTCTCTTTTCCCAGCTCCTACTTCCCGGTCTAGGTGCCTCACCTGAAAAAGAGTGAGGTCTATCAAAAGTCACTGTGAAGCAGACAGAATTGCTACCAGCCAATGCCAGGACAAACTGGTCTTCAGAGCTCCTTACAGTCTCTCCTTTTTTTCCAGGGCATCATCCTGTCACAAAAATACAGGCACTGCTAGTATTTCATTTTAGATTACAGGAAATTAGAAAGTTTGAAAGCAGATGTGGATCAGCCACACACACCCACCTTGCATTCAGCTACCATAGTCTGAAGGCTATGAGAGGTACAAGAGCAACAAAACCAAATCAAACTCTTTTGAACAGTATCCAAGTGCATGGGCCCATCTGTACCAGAAGTATAATTACCAGAAGACGTCAGGTTCATATTAATTTTTATTTTCATATATGTACAACTTAAGAAATGAATCTCAATTTGAAAAAGATCAGAAGTTATCTTTCAACAACAATATGTAGACATACCTTTGAGGCAGCAAATATTACTCCTATTAAGGCTCTTATGAAAGGATGGATATCATGCAAAAGCAATAAAAGAGTACATTACATTTCAAAATATGCAAACCGAGTTCAACTTTAACTCTTCCAGCAAAAGAACATATCAAACGTTATAACTGTGACCCACCAAAGCATTTACATACATGCTTGAAGCTAAGTACATGGACTAGATAAACTGAAGTAAAAAATAACAACTGTCAAGCTATCTTAATCAGATCAGAACTACAGTCAGTGATCAATCCCTTCCAACATCACAAGTGCCAATGTATGCACTAACCATGTCATTTTACAATCACATAAACCACTGCTGACTGCAAAATTCCATATGCTTTTTCAACCTGTAAGGCCCACATTTTTTACTTTGGCATTAATCTGTGATCACTGAAAGTACTTAATCCCTCCACTGAACCTGGGGAAGAGGCACGCACAGAGTGTGCCTGTATCCTAGCAGTGCACAGCAGGAACTGCAGGCGCTGCAGGAGCTGTGTAATAGAAGTTACTTCCATCAGGCATTTAGAAAGATTCTTATTAATTTCCGTATACTGTACCTCTTGCTTATGATCTCAAAGAGTGAAAGCTGGGGTTTTTTTTTAAACCATAAGCAGCATTAGCACTAAATCAAACAAGCAATGCTAATCTACAAGAAAAAATTCTTACTTAATATTTTAGTACAGTAATGCTACTTGTGCAAACAGCATCTAAAGATGGTCTACTATTACCAGCAGGGAGAAAGCTTCATTCCTTCTCTTATGTCATTATAATAACTTGAAATTAAATATAATGAAGATCATCAGCTGTGTGACTTTTATTGTCATCACTAACATAACTCAAAAATAAATGGACTGATAATTTGAAAGTGATGTATATGTGAAAAGAAAAAGAACACAACAACAGTTGTGACCTCTCCCAGGATGTTACGTGCACTGCCTGATGTGTGAAAAGTGCTAGATGACCACTTTTTCTTCCTTCAAGCCTAACGCTAACACAATCAAATTTCAGTGGTCTACTCAAATGGAAATAATAAATACTTTTCAAAATTTTATATCATGTAATTTTTTGGCAACTATCAAACTGCCTAAAGGCCCAGACTTTTCAGAAGTTTTGCATCACATTACATTCAGTGCTGACAGATTTCTTACAATCAGTATTCCTCACCTAAGAAAACAGTAGTTAAAAGTAGGAAGATTCCTTTATTTCAGTCCATCTAATTTTGAGTCACAGCAGCACATCATTTAGATACTGCTAGGCACATACTGTGCGTATATCTGTAACCAGAAGAACAAAAAAAGAAAAGAAGATCCATTTTACTTTAATCCTGACCAGCAGCTGTTAGCAATTTTCGTTAGTTATCGCTGTGGGACGTGATGGATGGGAAGACTCAATATGCTGAGGAACTAGTATATAGTGTACGACTGCTCTCAAGGACTGTTGTTCAACAGCACATTCAGTTTAACTAGGAACTACAGACTGTAAGAGATAACAGGTAGTTCCTGGGAGCATCTATCATTCTTCAGAAAAGCTGTCTGATTAAGAGGATAATATCTGGAAGAACAATTGCATGATCTTTTGCTATATAGCTAGTATATCACATCATTGAAGGAGGAGAAAAGTGAACATTAACTCAAGTGGTAACTCAAATCAAGAAATCTGCATAAAAGAAAAAGTTGAGATATTACCATTTTAAGACTTTCCATACACTTTGCAACACAGAGAAACTGGATACGCAAAAAACATGCAAGTTAAACAAAGCTAATCTACAATAACAAAACCAGAATACACTTATTTCAAGACCTAAAACATTAAAATATTCACCCAGTGCTAAATAGGAGCAATGGAATAAGATCTAGACCTAGCCATATAAATTGAATAAAAATTCTATTGGCTCTTCCAGCCTTTATTTCCCTCCTCTTTTTACTTGTTTTTATAATTTCAGGTCATAAACTTACTGAGTGACACAGGAGCCAAAAAGCAAGGGTAAATAAGGCATCTTCCTCTCTCCATTAATAGCAATACTCCAGGGATTTGTGATTATATATGTATGTAGCTCTGCAGCCTTTTTCCAGGCCATAATTACACAGGATGTCCTTCTCCCAAGGATAAAGCAGGATGTCAACAACTCCAATACCAAAATAGTATTTGAAAAGACAACCTTCTTTTCTGAGCAGACCTATTCCACTTGGGTTGCATATTCATTTAAAAGCATGCAGTGACACCCATCACTAACCTTCTGTCTGAAAGTTGTGCACCATCATTATTAGATGTAGCTCTCAATGGATGCTAATACCCTTTTCTACACTACAAGTCTTGCAAATAAAAGCCCTGTGAAATAATTAATAACTTGGTCCCCAAACAAAAGCTCCATTCTGAAATACAAAATCAAATTATTCATCTTTCAAAATGCTCAACCAACTCATCACACCCATTTTTCCCCAGACTTAAACAGACTACCAAGAAAGGCTGGAAATTACTCATCAAGCTTACAGAGATTAATCCCAGAAAACTTCAAAGACATTCCACTATATTTTAAATGACATAAAAGAACATGGGCAGAACACTGTCCTAAGACTCAAGAACTTTCTAAAAAGTCCTGAATTTTACAAATACAGAAGGTAGCCAGTGCAAAGTATGAAATACAAAGAGCTTAAAGTTTTTTTCATCTCAAAACACCTCAAACCACAGAAGGAAGCAAACTGCACTAGAAGAAATTTACAAGTAGTCTTCAAGGGAAGTACCATGTAAAGCACACTGCATTAATCTAGACTTGACATTATGAGGGCATGTCTCACTGTAGCAAGGTCCATACTAAACATGAGATCAGAGACGGAAGATTAAAGTAAAACGTTAGATGTCACAGTCACTGTTCAATGATCCGGGAAAGGCAGAGAATCCAAGGTGAGCAGAAACTATGAACCTGCTTAATAAAGGCCATTCTTGCAAAGTCAAAAAATCATACATCCAACACTTTCATCCCTTCATTAAAACAGAAATACTAAAAAGGAGCACTCCATAACATATCCCCATTGCTTCTGACTGACATGTTGAATCAAAGGTAAAAGCAGAAAGTTAGCAGAGATAATTAGAGCAACAAAGACCTTTTAGCACAAGGCAGCACAGCTGAGCAGCCTACCAACGAGAAGATGAATTATTTTGTTTGTTACTTAAAAAATAAGCTGTTAGTTGACTACTTCAGTTTATTAGGCATAGAAAAGTTTTCATCCAGAGGTCATTCTGAAAATACCTCACCCTGTGTTTAAGCATGTACAAAGCCCAATAGAAACCAGTGATAAAGAAGAAGGGGGGAAAAAAAAAAAAAAGCCTAAGTATTCGCTGGTTTTCCTTCTGAACATTTCAGAAAAATATGTCAATTTAACACTGACAGCAAACAAGGATGTCAGTCTAGTTAGATTTTTTTGTTCTGTCATGCTCCTGATCCTATCTAAGTACTCCTCTGAAAAAAAAATAATCTGATCAATGATGAAGGCACAATTATACAAACCGTAACATTCATTCTAAATGTAGCTATGCAAAAAAGGGAGAGAGGGTAGGGAAAACAAAGGTGAAGTATATTTCTCTTCAAATAATTAAGTCAGTTTATTTTCCAACAGCCATATAAATTTAAAATATGAAACAACAATAATACAGCTATAGAATCTAGGTTTTCTTTCAAAGCAGCAGCATATAAAACATATAAAAGCTAAAACCTCAGCACAAGCTTCAAAAAAACAAGGACTGAGTGAATTTTGCCAAAGACATGAAACTCACAAAATACAGTACACAAAAATACTGGAATGCATAAGATATAAAGCTACACATTTTAGGTAAGGAAAGACATTGTAAAGTATACAAAATTTGCAAAATTAAACCATGGGATTTGGGGGAGAGTACCATGAATACAAAGAAGTTGGCAATTAATACTTGTAGATGGAGAGAAGTGGCAGTTTTACATTCAGCATTCATTTTTCACGTTCACGACTTCACTTTCTTAGCATCTTTTTTTCCAGCGTTTTCAGCAGCCAAATCTGCTTTTCTCTTCTGTGACTAAAAAGGGAAAAAAATTATTTTATGAATTCAACAAAATGGTGGCATTATACAAAAAATGTAGCAAAGAAGTAACAATCGGAGATTAAATTAAGGCAAACATATGATGTAAATAAGTAGGTAGAAAGAGGGTAGTGCTAAGTTTTCTTAAAAAGAGTCTTCCTGTGTTACTTAAACAATAGACTCTTCTCAAAAAAAATAAGCCCGAAAACACTATGACTTGGGAACACCTCCATCAAATCTATGAGAGCTTCAGTTTAATCTCTCAAGTAATAGTTTATACTAAAACAATCAGTGGCTACAATTATCTTTTTCATTTCCTACAAAGTATAATTGAATTCTGCCCCACTAGAAGTAAGTGCTGCTAAACATACTGCTGTAACTTTTGCTCCTCTTTTCTTCTTTTCAGCTCTTTCTTTTTCCTCAATTTCCATATTTTCTTTTTCTATTAAGGATATGAGAGTATTGCAGCGTCTCTGAAACTCCTAAGGAAACAGAAAACATCAAATTCTCTAAATAAATTATACAAATGCTCTCATCTACATAAATGCTCAAAATTCTCAAATTCCAAAATACTTAAGTTTTCCCAAAACATTCAATATTCATGTACTAATAAGATTACCTTAGTTATTGTTCTCCTGTCTTTACATTAGTGTAACATTCTTTAAAAACAGAGACAGATTTACTGAAATATTCAACTTCCTGACAAAGAGTTTTCAGGATTGTCTGTATCTTCCAAACTGACACCCCAAAAGACTGATCTGATCTTTTATCTTGTTTAGATGAAGCAAATTATAGCCTGCCAGCATGCTATGCCAGATTTTAGGAAAAGAAGTCTTCAAGTATAATTTTAAAGCAGAGAGAAAAAGAATCAAAGCTATCTTAAGCAACACTTTTCTGTAGCACACAGACTAGTATTTTTGTGGTAAGACACTGTAGAGCTCCCAACTGGCAAAAATCTATCCAGTCTTAAATCATGAACTCACTGTAGTATTTTTATTCAAACAGCACCCAAAAGGTAGCAGGCCCTAAATGCTTTTAGCATCAAGACTTCCAAGCCATCTGAAAGGGATCAAGATTAATTGCGATAAGGTCATTTATACATTAAAAAATATTTCCAATACAACTCTAAAAATTTCTGCATTGCAGTTAATAACACTCGGCTTGGTTAACAGAACTCATTTGACTTGGACAGTTTCTTGTATCCCATCTCAAAAAAAAAAAAAAAAAAAAGATCTGTTACCAAATACATAATAGTAATTTGTTTTGTTATGATTATTCAATATGTTTCATGTACATTAAGAACAGTGATTCCATGGGCTTTTCTTTCCAACTTAAAGCAGGAAGCTTTCTTCTGAGGAAAAAAGCCTGAAAAATACATCTTATCTCTATTAAATTCAATGAAGCAATTTTTGAACCACAAGCTGCCCCAGAATTACCTAAAATCTTAACCTACAACTGGTCTATTTGCAATGAAGTGAACAGGTAACCTTTTTGCCCAGGAATTAGTCTCTATTTTCTCAGCATCTGTAACCTGTATATCGCCTCAGCCATCATGTTACATGATGGAAAACAATACAGCCTGCCCGCTTTCTTGATCCTGAACATTCTGAAACACTCAAGCATATGACTCATCTTTGAGACATTAATACCCTCAAGCTCAACCACATTCCTTAAGTTCTACTGTTTCCACAGATTTCTCCTACAAAGGGTGCTCCATGGCCTTGAGTGAAAGCTGTGTAACTCAGAATGGAAACAAAGAATCCTGCCACCACGTGATTTTTTTTTTTTACTTAAAAAAAAATAAAAATTCTTCTGGGCATTTTCCTTTACAGTTCCCTCCTGGAAATGTTCCAGTCTCATGCATGTAGCTTTGCAAACAGAGTGTTACAATGAGTCATTTCTACCCCATCCATGTAAAAGTAAGCCCATACCCCCCAGTACAGGTTCAACCATAAATCAGGGTGCCATGCTTGTGCCCTGGAATGTGACATTCCCACTGGAGCTAAAACACTCTCACTTCAACCAATAAAAACCCTCAAATTTTACCCACACAACAGTTTTTAGATAAAAAGTCAGTAAGTCTGAGAAAACTTGAGTGCAAGCCATCCGAACATACACTGCACCCCCAAACACAGAACAAAAGAGAGCCTCTGTCCCAAAAAACTACACTCTCTAGATGAATAGAAATGATAAAAAGTAAAAGACAGAAGTAGAAAGATGATTGTCAGTATGTCAGATGCATTTTACATCATTTGAATTTGTGTATATTGCACTCAAAGACTTAGGAGCTGTAAGTAAAGAGTGATGACAAACTGCTCCATAATAACAATCAGCTAGATCTTTTCAAGTATATGAGAAAGTGGTTTGTGTTAAATTCAAGACAAACAATTAATCAGAAAGGACTATGAAATAACCTTGACCTATTTGCCTAAGGCACGAAGAAAAATCCTTCTCTTTCCTGGGGAAGAATGCTTGCATAAATACATACATTTATTAAAGAGTACACGTTCATGGTTAGACTTTCCAGATGGACTACTACTCCAGAACAACATGCTGTGCACAGAGGATGGATTCAAAACCAATTTTCTCTGGAGAATCACAGCAGCAGTTGACAGTAAGATGTGACACGCACACGGGTTTCTTCTACGCCTACCATCAGAAAGAATCTGCATGATAAATCCTGCATTGAGCTACTGGAATTTCAACATGGACTGATCCATTCCATTTATTACTATAAAAATACACTTAAGAGTTTAAAACACCTTGCACCTTCAGAGATGAGATTTTATTCAGTGTGGCCTGATACTTTTCTCTTTAGGACGGAAAGAGATAAGATGTACTTTGCTCACCCCTTCATAGCTATAAAGACTAGTATTGCAATAAATAAGATGGGAGCACTGAACCATCACCTTCTGCATGACTGAAGGCAGAGATGCTGACTTGGGAGTAAAAGTAGTCCTAAGCTCTGTCAACAGGCCCATATATTCCTGTATTTACAAAGGAGTCATTTGTCTTATACTGGGTAGGGTTTGCAGAAAGGTAAAAGAGAATATGCATAATTTATGACTTCAGAAAACAGATACATGATTCACTACTGCTATGGTATTTTGCATTCCTCCTGCATGGACAGAAATAAAAAAGCAGTAACAGCTAAGCTTAAACATTTAAACCTCTGTGCCCAGTTAAAAAAAAAAAAAATACAATTTTAAGCACCCTCAATCTCTTTGAAAACTTACATTTTGGGTAAACAATCTGGTTTTGTAATAAATAAATGAAGCAAAATTTTTGTTTTCCACAGAGAAATCTTCAGAAGGAGAAGAAACAGAAATAAGAAGATGGAAGACAAATTAGCTATTTATATGGAATTCAAGAGACACCTAGTGGTTAGTAGAACACAAAGTTTTCTCAGAGAGCCTGTTAAGTCCTTTTCAGAATTACACTGCCCTTTCTACGTTGTTTCATACCAGTTTCAATGTAATAAACAGTAATTTTGACATCACGTGCGAATTTCAGTATTCTAAGAGTTTTCCTGTGCTTTCACTGAATTTACTATTTACCGCTTTATAAAGACTTGTGTTTATACTTGGTTCATTATTCTTGGTATCAAATGACATTCCAGCACATTTCTTCATAAAAAAATTACCAAGCTAGTGCAAAATGGACCCATAGAAATTAATACTTCCACAAATGTCAGGATATTTGAATACATAAAAAATATCAGTGATCGGCAGTTATAAACTACTGAACCATACATATCATGACAATTTAAAACATGTAAGAAAACCAAATGCACATTGAAATTGAAAGATTACTTTAGCTTTGTATTTGCAAACTATTCTTTTTCAACTGTGTAACAGCAGAAAAACCTGAAAATATTAATATTGATAGAATTTTAAGAGAAAACAGAAGTCAAAAGAGTCACTGTGTTTCCAGTGCCTCAATTTCAGCATTAGACACCACAGAACATATTTCTACGCTTTAGCAAATTATTCCTATCCCCTTTAAAAAGAAAATTATACTGAACATAAGGATCTGTAAGAAGATTTAAATCAAACATTTAAGTCCAACCCTGACTTAACTATACATCAACCAATATTAAATGTTAGCCTACATTTTTAATTTTTAGCGTCCATTTCTATGATTTACTTAAATGGATTCCTCCACAGACAACCTAGAAGAAACTTCATAATAGACTAAATATTGGACATTTCTCTCTTTATGGACATAATTTCAAAATCCAGTATTTCTTCAAACAGACATTTTAGCCAGTAAAGCTTGTAATTCTTTTTAATTAAGGGATAACTGCTGCACTATTCAGAAATACCTTAATTGCTGACATATCAAGTAGAAATATTGTAAGTAGCACTGGGAAAAGCAAATATTCCCACCTGGTCAAATACACATTTTAAATATTTTATCTTACGTTTTATTTATTCTTATCACGGCACCCAGAACTCTGAAAGAACATTTTATAAACAAATCCTGAGGCCAGGAAATGAAGACAGTAAACAATAATGCACAGTGGTTCTGCAATTGCTAGACTAAACTACTAAAAAAAAAAAAATCCAGATTTGTACACAAAATGACATTTAAGTTACACGACTGCAGCACAGAATTTAATTAGAAATTTGCTTACAAGACAGTGGGGAGAATCTATGACAGCTGTATAAGGGACAGTGTGCTCCATTCTCTTGTATCAGCCACGACCAATATGGTTTCGTATTCAAGAACATAAGAAAATGTTCTAGCTCTCACTTGTCACAAGTGAGTAAGATGAAGTTATTTCCGGTATTATAAAAAATTTGGAAGTACATTTTTTCCATATAAATACATTCACATGAAAATGCACATGTGTGTTTCTTATATAAGGTGCACATACCTAACAAATTTTACTCCTAAGAAAAAGGAACTGAATTAGGGGAGATCTGAGCAAAAATTCCAGGGCAAAGCTAACAGCTTTTTATCATTAGGAGTCCCATGTTCTGAGGTTGGTACCTACATAGCTTATTATTTGAAACCCCCAAAGCTTCTGTTAGTGTTATTACTTCCCACTTAATGACTCAATTAAGGAATGGCTCTGCTCTTCAGACAGAGAAAGGAAAAGAAAAATACAGCTAAAATTCAGCGTACTAGTATACTTGCTATAAAACTTGTATTATATTCTCTAAGTATGAATAAAATCTTCAGAAAAGTGTAACTAAAAAAATTTAAGCACTTGCACGTTATAATCCTTATTCACAACTACAAAGCACATTTTAAACTAATTGCTTCAATGATTAACTCTTACATGAATCACTAAATTTCCTCATGCTTTTAGAAATTAAGTGCCAATATTAGAAAAGGTGTTCTTTCCTCCCAGTATACCACTCAGATGTTTGCAATCTTTAATATTGTCTAATTCTGAAAGGTAGTCATATTTTAAGAGACATTGTTTGGTGAATCTTTTAATATGTAATAAGAGTAACAAGGATATTTGTAAGGATAGTCTACCTCTGCATTAATCCCTTTGGGTAACATGAGACTTCAGCTAGGCAGGTTTTCTAATCTGTTTGTTTCAACTGAGTTGTGGTTTTTGTTGTATAAAAAGTTATTTTATTAAAAATCTAGAAGTGAGAATAAAAACCAAAGTTATTTTTTCAGCATGTGTTTCCTAGACTCCAATATTCTGACACAAATCCCATATTTTATGTGATGGTGCTAAAAAAAAAAAGGAATAAGATACTTCATATTATGACTTAGTCTATGTAACTGATACCTACCATTGCAGTTCTAGATTTGATAAACCAGTCAAATCTGAACTGAGGAGCATTGCGCACACACTGCCTTAGTTCCTCGTACACATTTTCTTTGTCAAAGCCCATCTTGTGTAACATGCATATCAAAAACCTGTCTTCCTCTTCTGTGTAATTTTTCCCCTTGTTTGTTCCATACTGAATACGCAACTGATGAAAAGGTGCTTTATACCTTGCAATCTGAATGCAAAACAAAAATAAGGACTATTAAACATACAATATTACATCCAGAATTTATTACATATTAGTGCAGATTACTGATGCGTGGTATAATATATATGCTATATAAAAAGTTAGAACTCCCATCCCCAACTATTCTTTTTCTGAAGGAATTTGGAAGAAGTCAGCTGCAGAAAACAAAAAACCTGCAACAATTACTTTGGCATCGAGGGCTTTCTTGATACTGATCCTCCGTTGAATTCTTGCCTCTCCTCGTTCAATTTGAGCCATAATCCTCTCAATGTCCTGTAGTTCATTACAACGCTCCCAAAAAACAGCTAGAAATGCAAAACATAATTACTGTTACTACTTTACTCAGCTGAGGCAGTCCAGCAAAAAAAGGAATGCTGTTTGTGGTTCCATTAAATCTTAAAGATTCGCTAATACTCTCCCTTTTACTATGCTAGCCAAGAAATAAACTTGCACAGACTCTTCATTCAACGTCTTTATTAGATAACTATAAGCAAAGGTTTAGTAACAACTGTAACAAAGTTTACACTCAACATAATTAACTGCAGTCATCTAAAATTGAAAAAAATTACTTTCAAGGATAGCTTTTCGTCATGATGGTGAAACAGGCTAGAGCTACTAGTCTAGCAGTGAAACATTCATATTTCAGTTTTCACTACCTATCCAAAGGTCAACAGAGACTACTTAAGTCTATCTGTTATAAAAGCTACCAATTTGTGGCTTCTCTAGTGACATCTTTTAATGAATCCAAAATAAATTCAACACTTTGAAGGGAACTCTTGTGGAGCTCTTACTTTTTAAGCTATAGGAAGAACACTGCAAAGTTCAATTTTATGAAGATGTTTAGTAAATTAAATCCAAGAACGGAATAGGAAGAACTCTGTACAAATAAAAAAGCATTGTATAAATACAAAAGACAAAGATATAGCGTACTAGCTAAAATAGCATATACACTCACAGCATAAAGAATCATGTTGCCACTATAAGGCAACTTCATGATTCCACAAGACCATGTTGTCAATGTAAATTAACAATGTCAGGTTCCAAATTTTGACTAAGAAGGGATAAAGGCAGCTGAAGGCATATTTACATGCTGCAAATTCAACCTTTTTAACAGAATCAAGTCTTCTGAAAAGAACCATCACCTACTTTTTAAAAAAAACTATTCTTACAGACACCCAAATTCTACGTCTTGTAATTTTAAGAGAATGCGTAGCAAAAATGATGGTGATAGCACATGATTAAGAAATACATTTCAAAATATCACAAACCTGAATACTCAATGACCTCCTCAGGTGACTTTCCCTCCACCTCACGTGCAATATTGTCTATATCATCACGACCATATTTCTCATTAGCTTTAATAAACTGGTTAAAATCTCTTTTATTCCAGTTTGTAAAGCCCTGTAAGCAGCAAGAGATCAAGAAAGCATTACTAGGTAGAAGTGAAACACTTAGCAAAATTTTGTCTTATGTATGTATCATTTGCTCCAATTGGCAATGTCTCTGCAATGTCACATAATTACAGTGGTTAATGGTCTTTCATGATTTCCATAAACTTGTACTATCCAGGGTTTATTACTGAATCATTAGAAGTCTAAAGAGTTCTTTTTGTGCATGACTCCCCATGCATTAGTAAGAGCTTTTTACTCTTCTTTCTAAATGTTTTATGCAGTATTTCTCCAAACAAACAAGCTCAATGACAGGTTACTGTAGTTTTACCTTCAGCAGATACAAGCAACAAATGTCTTAAGAGTGTAGGGTGCACCAATACAAGTGTCATTACAAGTTCTTAGAGAACTAAAGCAAGAGCTGCTACTTTGGACATTTACAAACCTTGAACCAGACAAACAGTAGGATGAAAGCATAAAGTATGTCAAGAAATGATCTCTATTCCAAAAAGATTCAATCAAATGGAAACTCTACAGCACTGTCAAATGGAAAATTTGTTATGTACCAAAGAAATGAATCCAAAACCAAACAACAGTTAAATGAGATGCAATGCACAAAACCATCATCCAAGAATGAGACATTACAATTTAAAGACAGAGAAAGAAGAAAATATCAAGAACAAACAAAAAAAATCATACGCCTGAAGAGCAATTTGTAGAGTATTGAGTTTCTTTCATCACAGAAATATATTTACAAGGAACTCTGTCAGTTTTCTAGCTGAATAAGCTCACTCCACAATTAGATAGCATCTTTACAAGAAGTCTACTATACACAAAACAAATATTTCTTTTTAAACATTAAGAGCAGTACTGACATGCATATCAGCACCAGCTTAAATATTTCCTCTGCTATAAACAGGTGAAGTTAATAGTCAAATTGTGGTCTTGCAAATTTCTTCTCAAGGTATGCTATGCCCAATTCTTCTACAGAAAATTTTATATGAGGAAATACTTCAGCTGTTTTTGTTTTACCTGTGTTAGAAGCTTTTCTTTCTCTTCAGTTTCCTCAGTATTCAGAGGCATAGACTCATCTATCTTCTTTTGTTCCTCTTTTTGTACCTGAGCTGCATTTGGGAGGTCAGGATTCCTGGGGACCTAAAATCAGGGGGATCAATAAACAGTAGTGCAGCAATGTTATTAAAGAGACTGTATGCTTTTCTATCAACCTTGGTTTACAATTTATAAGCAATGTCAGATCTCACAGGACTGACGTAGTCCACACCCACTAAGCATTTGTTGTCACAGAACAAAACAACCAAACTCAAACAACAAAAAACCTCACCACCTCCCACCTTGGCTACCCTGAAGAAACCAAACCACAATAAAAATATTTTTTAAAATAACTACCAGAATATTTTCATCAGTATCTACAAAACTGTTGCAAAGTTGAAAATATTATCCTCCAAAACAAGGTGATGTATCAAATACTGTCATTTATCTATGCTTGTTCCCTCTTGTCTCACAAGCTCTTAATGTAAAGTTTATCTTCACCTATAAGTAACAAAAGCGTCCTATTCACTTTTTCTTTAAGAAACTTCAGTGAAACAGTGTAGCACACATAAATCGCAAAATAAATTTTTTCCAGCTATTTAATATTAAAGTACTGATCTGTACGAGTTACCAAATGTTTTACCTAGATTCAAATCTTATTACTTAAACCCTTCCTCCCAAACATATGACTATATTTTTTCAGATGTATGTTGCAATTTTGTTATGCCCTGTACCCACCACTTCTACACACAATGACTCAAGGATATTGTGAGAGGCAGAGCCTCACCCAGTGTAAGCCACCATGGTTCACTGACTGCAGTGGAACTTTTCATTAGCTAAGGATCTGCTCTCTTACATCCAATGGTTTATAACATTTTAGAAATACAGTGAAAAACTACATTCTGCCAGGTTTACTATAAAGCTATGCACACTGCCAAAGTAAGGACCAGACAGACAACATGATGTAAACAAGGCCTAGCAACATTATATCTGTCCCTCTCCACATTGACACCAGTTTAATATTTGTGACCTTTAAACTGTGTATTGCAATTCCATAGCACACAACAACAAAGAGGTCAGAAACCAGCGTCCAGTAAAGATTTTGTAGACCTTACATATTTTTACAGCAAAAGGCAAAGGAAGTTAAGAGCTGGTTTTAACATCTGGCTAAGATTATCTTGGCTTTGGTGGTTTAAGTTAAGACTGACACATAAAGCTTGGTCTCTACCTTTTTGATACATTCTGATATTGCTTATGGCAGTCTTCAGTTTTAATAAGGAACTCTCTTCAGATGGAAAGTTGTATTTCCATTTCAAAGGCAAACAAACTTTCACCACCAGCAAACAGTCATACTAAGTTTTTACGATAAGTATTCATGTTTGACCTACCCAGTCTGACCGATTTTGTTAATAGGACTGAAACACTTTGCTTTTTACATCTATGCTGTCCACACTGGCAATTCTCTCATCCTTATTTGTTGGAGCATTAATTGAATAATTTCTTTCCCTAAGCTAATTATACTTCCTTTAATTCTTATCTTAGTTCTATCCTGCCATCCGCATAAAATTCTTTTTGCTTCAAACTAGATTCTAAGACACTTTCTGCTTTTTCTTAAAAATATATTTTGCTAATATTAATTCTACTCTTTTGCAACACCAACTTCCTATCCATTGCTTTGTATGACAAGTTTACGTTCTCCAACACATTTTATACATGATTTCTTCTTGCTGCAATCTGCTGTGAAACATAGGGCTTTTTAAAGTAAGTTACATGTCTGGAAGTAGCGGATCCATTTGATTTACTCAGCCAATACTGGTGCAAGTAATGAAAATCAACATCAAAACAGAATCAGTGTTCACTGCTTCTACAGTAATGTCAGCAGGGAAGAGGGAGAAATCCAGCTAAGGCATAGTAGGAAAAAAAAAAAAAAAAAGATAAGTCTGTTGACTGGTTTTCTTTTTGCAGTAGTAATACACTCAGACTTCTCCACACCTTTAAACATTTTATATCCCAGCAAAATGCCAAGAAAATTGATGTCACTTTGCTTACCACCATATCAACACAAAGTCAACTTCAATATTACCTTAAGTTACTTTCTGCACAAAATATACAAAACCTATAATGAAAAAAGTCATACCCTGGAAGGTGATCTTATATTAGCCAAAAATTATTTTCTCACCTTAGACCATATATCACACTTTTGTTTTTGAAAAGTGTATGAAGTGTCAGAACTGTCTTTCTTTTTTCTACTCTATTTTATTGTTAGGAATGTACTACAAAACACAAAGCTACACAGATATGAAATTTTTAATGAAGGAAGGAATTACAGACTACTTTTTCTGTTCTGCAGTGAAACAGAAACGGGAATAGAGTTTTTAAGTCATTTTCCTTCACAATGAGAAGCACTTTGCAAAAAATAAGACCAGAATGATATATTTTTTAGCTGTCATCTCATTTACTTCATTTAGCTATTATCAAGGTTGCAGTAAATCAGCAGAGAGGAATAAAAATACATTTCATTAATTTGAAGAGGAAAACAAAGCATTACCTTATATCCTATAGTCTTACGATAATACAGAATTTCTTTTTCCAGAAGTTCAAATAACCGCGGTGGGAAAAACTGGAAATCCTGAATATTTGGTTGTTTTGGAGGTCGTGGAGCCTTCAAAAATACACAGATACATCAACATCATCTAAGCTTGACTTCTGTGCAATTAAACTGCCATAATTCAGCAGCAAAGGCAACCTATCACTTCATAAATACATTCATTTTATTACCGCTATAGGGTAAGAACAGGGGATGCAACATGGGAGAGGAGAAGAGCAAACAAACAACAAAAAACCCTCCATACTTGCCAACTTCTTACTTTTGGGACTTTTGGTTCGCTAACACGTAGGGCTTCTCTGAAATAAGCATCAACTGCGTAATTAGCTTTGCGTTCTCGTTTTGGAGGCTCTATCCATTCCATCATGCTCAGCTACACACAGAACAGAATAAAAAGCTATTAAGGTATCTGTACGCTTTCCTAAAGTCACAAAAATAATGACTAATGTGGCACTGCAAAACAGGAATATATCTTTGCACAGGACATCTAATGGTTGTGGTCAACAATTTGGATACTGCAACAGAGCTCAAAAATAAGCTAAGATTACGGCTGATGATAACATGTATTTAAACACATAAAAGCTAATACACAAATAAGGGAGTGCAGTGGCATGGATAAACCCCTTTACAGTATTCTACTTACTTAGACACCTGAGTAAGGTTATGATTCCATCTACCAAAACACAATGGAAGGACTGGAGACTTGGGCTCTGAATTCTATAATATCTTGTGATATTAATTAATTGCTTCTACTCTACATACCACGATGAATAACCTCTAAAGAGGGTATAACACTGGCAAAAAAACATCTATATATCAGCAGCAAATTAATCTTAACTCAGTTACTTGAATTAAACTCACTGAAGCATATTTCAAGACTACACTGTATTTAGCTGGCTTCTTGTAATGACAGTATCAATACGAAAAAAGAATCTTACGTATATATGCACACACCCCACTCTATTCTCACTAACTATTTTATTTTTCTAAATGTTTCTTCAAAACTGATAAGAAACCTGGGTTAAAAGGGTATTCTGTTAGGAGTTCACGTATCTGATTCCAGAAAAGACCTTAAGGATATCTTGACTATACATCCCATACAAAACACAGACACGCAGAGGTAACATCATGGGATCCCGAATCATACCTCTTTGTTTGGATGATCCTTCTATAATTAGGCAAATCATTGTACAAACAGTTCGCATTAATGCTTGTGACTAAAACCTTCACTGCAAAAGAGATTGAAGTCCAAGTTCCACATATAAAACCATTATCAGGCCTATTTTTTCCTCTGGGTTATGTGGCAGTAAAATAATACTGACTCCAGCAGTATAGTAGGATGCAAGGCAGTATTTTAGCTGCAGAAAGGATAAAATCTGAGCAGTATTATCAGATTTTACCATGAAGAAAAACAGCAGGGCTGAAGGCTAATTCAACAAAAATTCAGAATATGTGGATTTTTCAGTGGCTTCTTACTTCTCTAGAACAACCTCTCTAGCCATAACATTTCTAGTATGGCCTTTACGCTCACACCTCTAACCTAAAAGTCTTAAACACTTTAAGAAAAATTACCTTTTGTTTTTCTCTGTAATCTTCACCTTCAAAGTTGTATAAGCTCATCTCTGTGTCCATTGTGAAATTTCGTAAGGAGCTCTCCCCCATTTTCTGCAATCGTTCATTCATTTCAGCTGTCTAAAATACAGGAAGATACTTTTAGGCTCACTCAAGCTGTTTTATCTTTTCTGAAAAAAAACCCAGCTTTCATCATCATTAAAACATTCTCAATGTCTTCTTCTGCTTTAAACTCCTACTTAAATTTTTCTTGTAAGGAGAGACGCCCGTAGTGCTTTTCAATTTTGAACAATCTGACTCCTAGCCTTTCCATTAAACTAAATTTATTATGTTGGGATGTAGGCCTACAACTGAACGATTTAACTTTTAAATTGAAATGAAATTTATGCCCAGTTCTTTGGAGCTGAAATGGTAATTCATTTTCCACATTTCCCTAATAAAGTTCCATAAAGGTTTTGTGTCTATTAGAATTGTTGGCACAAAATTTACATTCTTCTAAAAGCCCACAAAATAAACAGTCCTTAACATGTGGTGCATACAGTCTGAACTTTGAAAATAATTATAACTCACTAATTCTACTCCTGCAAAACTTTCATAGGCTTTAAAATATTTACAAATAGTAAAATAATACTCGAGCATACTTGAGCAGATTTTCATAATCAGATTTAATTTCTATTTTGTGCATATATATTTCATGTTTGACATATTTCGATTCTGTACAAAACTGTTCTCTAACCTTCTTTTCACCTCTTTCTAAAATAGTCGTTATATCTTCTTCTGTCAGCTCACTATCTTTGGAAGCAAAAACATGTGTGGCTCCATGACGGATCATCTGTAGCATTTCGTCTTTTGCCAGTTTGTTAGACTGTTGGTCTATGAGCCTTCCTAAAATTAGAAGAAACACGTTGAAAGTTGTATTACAAGATTCTAGTGGGACCATACAAAGAGCGGATTTTTTTTACTTCACTGGCAGAACAAGAAAGGAAAAAAAGAACAATGCAGAAAAAATTACATTTCACTTGAGCTGAAAATAAACAGAAATTGGGAACTTCAGGGAAAATTAAAAAATAACAACTTTGGATCAAGCCATAACAAAGAATGTTTCACATTCAGATAATCCAAATTTTATGTTTAAGATCTTATTCTTACAAAGTTAGCTGAACTTTTAAGGTCAAAATCTTATTTCAAGATGAAAAATGACAAAGTATTCTGCAATAACCACTAAGAAGTACTTAAGATTTTTAACGCTCACTTCACTGATTTCAACCTAAATCTCTGAATATTTTTCTCAAAATCCTAATTTCTGTCCCGAAGTTTCACTTGTCTTATCTTATCTCTTCACAGACTATCAAAATTTTGACCACCACCCTTTCAGTAGCCCACCCTTTTGGAAATACAAACAACCTTCAAAACTTAGCCTCAGAACCTTAGTTTTTGGCAAACTATTCTTCCAAGAGCTTCTAAACAAAGACACAAAAAGCCCTTTTAATGCTCAGTGAATTCATATGTAGTAAGAAGCACATCTATATAATTATTTTTATCTGTCATGGAACATTTCTTTTTTTTCTTTTTTTCCTTTTTAACATATCACAAAACCCAAGTAACATCTATTCAGCTGTAGTTCGCTTTCCTCATTTAGAGTTTTAATATAAGTCTATGCCCACATTATTTAGGAAAAAAGATTTTTTTCAAAAATTTCAGCTGAACTGAATAAGAATAACTTATACATTATAGTTTCTTAGTTGATTTAGTGTACTGCTATTATACACAAGGCCTGCTTTCTCTCATACTGTACATTTGTACAGTTATTTAACCCATACTTTAAGGGACTGAACAATTCTGTTGCAGACAAACATATATAGCAGTTGATACCTTGTTGTATAACTATAGAGTCCAGCCTCAGTTTTATTTCAGCTCTTTCTACAATCCTCTCTTCAACAGTATTATCAGTGATTAGTCGAAACACCCGTACTGGTTTCTTTTGACCAATACGATGCGCACGATCCTAACAAACATAAATCAATGAGTGTTCAGCAACAAAAACTCACAAGCAATAGACAGTTAGCTTGCAGAAACAGCAGACTGAAACTAGCACATATTTCTTTGTTCCTTACTTATTCAGAAGTATACAAAAACGTAAAACCAGTATGGTAATTTTTACTTATATCTGGCTATCACATCTTTTAAGTTTGGGTCATTCTACAGTAATAAATGCAACTACCTCATTGTAAATGAAAATAACTGAACATTTGTCTAGACTCCAATTAGGAAGTGGAGATACAACAGTATATACATACACACATCTGCACTGCTTTCAAATTAATTCTCTCACTTCACATAGGTATTGAAACTTTGGCATCCCTGGCTTGAGCATATTAATTCCACGGGCAGAGTCTATGCAGCCACAGCCTCAATACAAGAGTTGTCCCAAGCCAGCTACATTAAAGCATCAATATGCAGCTCACATAGTACAGGTACAACACACAGCAAATGAGGTTATATCACTAACATACTATACTTATTTGTAACAAAACTTGTGTTTATTCTCTGGAGAACATGAAAAAAAGAAATATTATTTTGTCCTCTTAAATAAAAAGAGTTAAACAACTGGCCTCCAAGCTGTTGGTACCAGGATTTGCTGACTGCCCTTTAAACAAAAGTTGTTAAAACTTTTAATCTCCTGCATAATATTTTTTCCTGGAAATCCTAGTAAAGCTCACAAATCACACTTATCGCTTTCCAGGAAGTCAGTCTACTATTGGCAGCCAGCACACATATTGAAAGGATGAGTTATTCACAGTAAATATTTGATGTGTTTAAGTGCATTAAAAACCAAGCAAAACAAAAAATCAACACAAACCAAAGAACAAATACCCCACCCCCCAATAATGCAAAAAGGATCATGTGAGTTTTATTCCACATGAAACAAATAATAGACGTCATTTTTTGATATTCTGCACTCAGAAAGAGATTTTACTATGTTTAACCAAAAGTTAACGGTTGCTTGTTTTTTTTTCCTGGCATCACCACTGAATGATTTTACACTTATGCAGAAACAAGGTGGATTGCAAAAGCATAAGATTCCCAAAAGGAAGGAATATAAAGCTGCATGCTTTTAATTATTTGCTATTATTGTGGAAACAGCCCTCTGTTATTCGTTTACTGTTGTCTTCTGGAAAGACTGAATTAATAATTCTATGGGTAAACAATATTGATACAGTATTTTGACAGAAGTAATCTTATTCGATTATAAAAATAATTAAGACAGGTATTTACAGAGAAAAATCTACAGTTTCTTCCACAATTCTCGTCAAGCCTTTTTTATGCAATTCCTTAGTTTCTTGGTTTTAAATACAAAAAGTAAAGAAAAATAACAAAAATGCAAGTTCTGGAAATACTTATACAAAACAGAACAATGACAACTTTAACAAATGAATGTGTATTAGGGATTTAACTCACCATGGCTTGCAGATCTACTTGAGGGTTCCAATCTGAATCATACAGAATAACCACATCAGCAGTTGCCAAATTAATTCCAAGACCTCCAGCTCTGGTACTCAGCATGAAAATGAATTTACTGCTGTTGGGAGCATTAAACGTGTCTATTGCTTCCTAAAAGGAAGAAAAGTGTCATTACAGTATCAGTTTTCAAACAAGTTTCCAATATGTTGGTCGGTTTCCAATGAAAATTCTGTAAATTTCCAAGAAATTTCATACCAAAACCAATATTTTTATGGAAGTACAAAAATGTAAGTTTGCCCAGGTGGAAAAATCCATTCTGAGACCACAAAATATTACATTTTTTTCATTTAGTTGAGCAACAATTGAAACCTACTTTAGTGTGGACTTTGGTTAGGAAAAGCATATAACCTTAGCAGCCTTTTTAAATGGTACCATTTTTGTTTTAATTTAAGCAATGATATAGCTACTTATATAGATGTAAACGATAACTTCTTTATAATCTAATATGTAAAACAAAGACACTTCTTGTTTATATACAACTTTCTCACCTCTCTTTCTTCATGTGGTGTCTGTCCATCAAGTCGGCAGTACTCATAGCCACGCCACATGCAATAGTCTTCCAAAATATCCAGTAAGCGAGTCATCTGACTAAAAAGTAGAACTCTAGAACCTGACAGAAGAACACAGAAGGTTTTGTCGTTGGTTTTACGTTTTCACATTAATCTTATCACAGAGCTTACTATAAGCATGAGTAAGAATTCATGTGAACTATGCTGTACTATGCCTATCTTACTCAAATAAGTCTTTCTTCTGAAGTTACTTTTCTGGTATTGATTTAACTTGTCCTCAAGACAGGTTATTTGATAATTTATATAGAAGAAACATCGCTAAAGAAACAGAACACTGAAAACCATGGTAAGGTAAGTAGCTGACAACTGATGCACAGAGACAAACTAATCCTCTCATCGGAAATTTTCTTAAAGACAGCAGAAGGAGGCTCTGCTCTTCCTTTCCTTCTACTTCTCCATATTATTAGTCTTCCTCATCATTCCTGTAAGACTTCTTTCCCTCCATGTGTTAAGATCTACAGGAAAATGATTTTCAATAAAAACCTCACTGAAAGTCATGAACGCATTCACTGAAGGAAAGACAAGAATGAATCTATGCAATTTCTGAAAGGTAGTTTTACTTACGAGCATTCAGATCACGACTGTTCAGAAACGGTACTCACCTTGCTCTCTGAGTTTTGCTAGCAGTTTATCCAGAACTAACATTTTACCACTGTTAGTGATGAGATGCGTGTCAGTGGTGTAAGGAGGGCCTGGCTCAGCACCATCAAATAAGTAAGGATGGTTACAGCATTTACGCAGCTGCATCAGAATATTCAGCAGACGCATCTTATCCATTTTCCCAGCTGAATTCAGGATATCAATATCTTTCATCAGGATTCTTGTATACCTGAAGTTTTACAGGCAATTTTGAACAATTCTCAGTTTTTACTTAGTATTTAAAACATGAATAAAACCCTGCAATATCCCAATTACTTATTTCTGAATGCAGGAGTTTGCTTTGTTTAAATAATAACAAGCTTTACTATTATTATGAAACTTGGTGACAATGTCTGACTGATAATAAGGATTTATAAATTCATACCTAAACATGAAAGGCAATTTGTCTGTGAGTGACAAATGATCTGTCATTTACTGGGTTATCTTACACTTCCATTTTAGGACTACGAACTAGATTAAAAGACATAGTTTGACTGAAGCTGCTACACTGACCTGGCTCCTTTTTTCATATCTCTTCTGGGTATGTGGCTCCTCAAGGTTTTATTTTAATTTCAGCGCAAACTTTTACTGGTGCATACACACTTGGATCAAAGGAGAAGACTTAGTAGGCATACGTTCTTTGAAATAAAATTAAGGAAGGAGAAGAAGTTTCTGCTTTTTTCCTCCCAACCCTTTTTGTTACCCTTCCTGAGCTCTTTGTAACTTGTGCATCTTTAAAAAAAAAAAAAAAAGCCCCAAAGACAGCTATAAATAGGCTTCTCCATCTGCCTGTCTTAACATGCAACTACAAGGAAAAAAAAAAGTAATCAGCGTGAAGAGCAGTAGTGTTCTTTATCAGAAAAGATTCTTACTTTGATGTAAACAACTCACCATTCCCTCTGCATTTTGCTGAGCCCAAGATAAATTTTTACTTCCTTCTTTGGAGGCAAACTCTTTTCTACTTCAGCTTTTATGCGACGTAGTAAAAATGGCTTCAAAACCTATACAAATTAAGAGGTTTTCCACAGATAAATTTATAAAATTGATTGTCTCAAATACAAACTTAACAGATTCCATTATCTGACATTTATTCAGAACTAATCAATATCTATTGCTGTCATAGTGACTCCAGCAAAATTCTGCTAAAGTCCGCAAAATGAAGCTGTGCACTAATAGGCTAAGTTTACACATAAATACGTAACACTACATAAAGACTGCCATTATTCATCCCAGTTGTTACCCTAAGCAAGGGCCAAACTCAACCTTTTAACGTAAGCTCTGTTTCATTTCCACTAGCAGCATATACAAAATACACCCACATTTCAAAGATAAGCAATGTATGTTGTAATTCCTTCTGATTTGTTTTGTTACTGCACGATGAAAAATGTCTTTTATCTCATGCACAGTAAAACAAAGGTAAAGGCATGCCTTTATTCAGACTAGCATGACATGTTTCAGTATACTATTTACAACAATAAATGGTTTCAAAAAGATCTCAAAATTCTTCATTTTCACATTTTATGTATAGATTTTTGTCTGCTTCAAACAGTAGTGTTACAAAAAGCAGTATCTATAACAGTAAGTTCCAATATTTAATTAATGAAAATTCTGCTGGGCATTTCTGTAACTAAATACCTTCAACGTTCATCTTCTCAACTTTGAGATGAACAGGGAAATAATCTGGTTTTTTTTTTACACTGTGTATGCTAACAACGACACGTGATTACAGCTTTAATTACTTACAGCATGAAGTCTTTCTACAAGTTTCTGATCACCAAGACAATTTTTAGTGTCGAACCAGGAGTCAAAATCCTGTGGTGAGAAACAGCACAACTGGTATGAACAGTTTATCATCCATAGTTTTAACAGACACGTATTGACTCTCTTTCACTCCAGCTAAGAGCGGCATAAATCTTGAGACAAATGCCTTCTATGAGTGAAAGAAAGATTAGTCTGCAATTCTGTGCCAGCTTCCCTGCATGTTATAACGTTCAAGTCAACTGTGTAACTCCACAGACAAAATACTATTACTCTGCTTAATTTACAATGGTTTTCCAGGCTCATCACTGCAGCGTGCAAGTTCTTCCCCTTAGTGCTTGTGTAATGATGGGGCAAGAAAGTAAGAAAAGAAAAAAAAAACAGAATCCTTCAGTAAATGAGATGGACAACAAAGCAAAAACCATAGAAACAAGCACTACAAGTACAAAGAAACATTAACAGTAAAAGATGAGAAAGATTACTCAAATTCTCAATGAAAAATAGGCTCACACATATTTGGATGCTTCATATTCTTCATTCTGCATTGTATTTCCAAATTTTGTTCCATTTCGCATTATCGTTGAACTATTTAGAGTATTACATTTGCTATTACTGGCCTGAAGCCTTATCTGCACTAACAGAACGCACTGTTTGAACTAGGTAGAGCAAAAAACCTAATGTACAGTTAGGTAAGCCACAGAGCTTCTACTGAATCCAGCTCTTCCACATCTCATGTCCCTTACTAGGCTGGTCATTCTTCTCTTGTGCAAAAAGCAGCTTGGGAATCAAAATAACAAGAACAAGGCTATACTACCAAACCTCAACTTACATCTGCAGAATTGAAGACATCAGGTAAAAGAAAATTGAGTAATGCCCACAGCTCATGGAGGTTATTCTGTAAAGGAGTTCCTGTAAGCAGCAATCGATTTGTTGTCTTGAACTCACGTACAATCTCTGACAGCTAGAAATACAACAAATAGTTATTATCATCATGTACACTTAAGCATAATGAATTTTCATCAGTTTCTGAAACCTAAAACAATTTCATCTAAATTTAAGACAGTGAGCTACCTATGAAATTCATATTTACCATGCAATAGCTTACAGCATATATTTTAAAAAAACCACCACTCCTAACACTTAAAAATCTGCTGAAATCAGGTGGAATCTTTTGTGTCAAACTATCTTCAAAGTATCAAACAACTTTCACTTTACCTTAGACTTCTCATTCTTTATTCTGTGGGCTTCATCAATTACCAGGTACCTCCAGTTAAATTTTTTGAAGACTGATTTCTCTTTAATTACCATTTCGTATGATGTAACACAAACATCCCATTCACCAGGCATCATAACATCACGGATAAAAGCAGCCTAAAGCAAAACAATTGAATTAATAAACATTTATATATATATGAACAATTTATACGGAATTCAGTGACACCTATCTCCACCAACATTACTGATGCACTAAGCATCACACAAAGAAGACACTGAAACATCTTTTCAGTCACTGAACGTTACTGTAACAAAAGTCTTCAATCCCTTATACTCTAGGCACAGACAGATCATCAGCTGGGGCTAAGCAAATACGAATTTTCTCCTATTCAAAATTAAATATTTACTCTTCAACATAATTCTTCCGTAACTTAGATACAGTACATACTACCAATAGGGAAAAAAACCCACTAAACTAACTAGTCCAAACACGCAATCCACAGAACAGTATTTCAAAACAACTCACAGAGCCCCCTTCAATCTTCTCTGTTCCCTTAAGATCTCCCTCCTCTGTCCCATCTCTGTTTTGTAAGGGATACATACTTAAGTATATAAATCCTTTCACATGAAAAAAAAGCCACACATGCAGGTCTCCAAGAACTTACTTAGTAGGGTACACAGATCACCCCAGCTAGTAGGACTGACAGAACTGTTCAAGTCCATGGCCTTGAAGAGCTACCTACTGAAGTAGTGTTTTGTACAATACTATGCACTGACTTACAAATGCAAATGTAAGCTCAGGTGCTTTAATCACCACAAAATAGAGAGATTACGTAGAAAACAAAGAAATGAAAAGTTATGACAATACAAACATAAGACTCTGAAAGCAAAGAAAGAACAAAGTGAAGATGCATGCTTCCCTTCAACACAATCTTAATTTCATTCCACGGAACCAGCAATAAACACACTGTGGTACAAATATTATCAGACTTCAAATTAAAACAACCTGCAAAGAGCAGTACAGTCAAATCCAAGACTGACTACAGCACTGCAAGGAACTGTCCAACTCACTGGCAGAACCAGAAGTTCCTCTCGTGGAATCATAGAATCGTTTAGGTTGGAAAATACCCTTAAGATCACTGAGTCCAACCATTAATGTAACGCTACCAAGTCCACCACTAAACCATGTCCCTAAGCACTGCGTCTACACATCTTTTAAATACCTCCAGGGATGGTGACTCAACTACTTCCCTGAGCAGTCTGTTCCAATGGTTGATAATCCTTCCTGTGAAGAAATCTTCCCTAATAGCCAGTCTAAACCTCCCCTGGCACAACTTGAGGATGTTTCCTCTTGTCCTATCACTTGTGAAAACACCCCCAGTTCCCCCAGCTGCTCCTCAGAAAACTTGTTCTCTAGACCCCTCACCAGCTTGGTTGCCCTTCTCTGGACACGCTCCAGCACCTCTATGTCTTTCTTGTAGCGAGGGGCCCAAAACTGAACACAGTATTGGAGGTGCAGCCTCACCAGTGCCAAGTACAGCAGGACAATCATTTCCCTGGTCCTGCTGGCCACACTATTGCTGATACAAGCCAGGATGCTGCTGGCCTTCTTGGCCACCTGGGCACACTGCTGGCTCATATTCAGCCAGCTGTCAACCAACACCCCCAGGTCCTTTTCCGCTGGGCAGCTTTCCAGCTGCTCTTCCCCAAGCCTGTAGCACTGCATGGGGTTCTTGTGACTCAAGTGCAGGACTCAGCACTTGGCCTTGTTGAACCTCATACCATTGGCCTCAGCCCATCCAGCCAGCTTGTCCAGATCCCTCTGCAGAGCCTTTCTACCCTCAAGGCAGTAACAGGCAGTCATGCAATCCATATGAGGAGCCACAGAATTCACAGGAACATCCAGCTCGTTGATCACCTTCAAATTAGAAAACCACCCCGTATCTATGTTAAGGCCTTCACTATGGAAGATGAAAAGCTCTACAACAGAATCCTAGTTACAAGACAAGGCATGGACATAAGACACAAGTAAAGAGTAGAAGAAGTCAACTAAAGAAGCTGAAGAAAGAGGTAACAAAGTGAGGGCAATAAAGAAAAGTCAATAAACACTGTCACAATGCAAACGCAGAAGAGAGAAAAAAAAATAGGTGCAAAAATCAAAAAGGAAGACAACAGAAAAACAGGTAATTCAGACAGCTGTACTTTGATCCCAGTCTATTATTTCACCTACTGATTTGTATTTTTTCCTCATAGTTACGAGCATGACATTTTGCTTTTTCAACAGTAATATAGTTAAAGATTACTAAAAAACACTGTAATTAAGGAATTAGCTTAGGGGGAATTCGACATACACAAATGCTTGGTTTTTTACAAATAATGCGTAATTCTTTGATATGTAGAGCACTTACTCTGGCATCTTTATCTCCAATAAGGCAAACAGCACGTAATGATGGAACCCAGCGTTTGAATTCATTCATCCAGTTGTGCAAAGTTGATTTTGGAACCAGGACCATGTGTGGCCCAGGAATGTTTCGGTAATGCTTCAGGTAGCCTAATAACGCTATTGTTTGCAGAGTCTTACCAAGACCCTGTATTGACAAAGAAGGGGGGGAAAGAAACCTGCTGAAATGAAATACCATACAGAAATAGTTTCAAACAGTTTTCCTACTATATAATTCTGCCACTTAAGTTGTTTAAAGCAAACTACACAGCAAATGTTTGCAGTACAATTTCTTTCATTGTATTACAATTCCAGTTGTGAAAAATCTGTTGCAGAATGATGCATACTACTGCATATACATTAAATGCTATAGGCACTTTAATGTTGAATTTTGCTCAATAATTACCACAAAAATTCCAAAAGATTACTGCTTACCATTTCATCTGCCAGAATGCCATTAACACCATTTTCATACAATGAGATCATCCAGTTCAAACCTCTAACCTGATAATCTCTTAGTGTTCCTCCTTTCACATCTGTAAATGTAAGATTCCTCTAAGTAGAAAAATACTAATTCTAAGTAGAAAATTTTAATTGCAATCTGCTCAGATTTTAATTACATCAAAATAATCAGAAAACTGTCAATACAATACTTACATGAAGGAGACTCCTCAAATCGAATACACACATTAGACGTTTTTCGACTCTCTGACAACAGCTCTTCATCTTCTTCTTGTTCTGTGCGCCTGTGACGATAACTAAAAAAAGAATCCAAGATTCATGTTTATATAGTATAGTTTCAAAACATTAGCTATAAAATCAAAAGAGACAAATTATAACAGAAACAATCATTGATCTACAATGTTTCTGTTCTAGTACCCTGACCAAAATCATGTCCTGTTAATAAATTATTCCTTATGGTTCATTCCAGCTTTAATTAGAAAGGCTGATATGAAGCCCTCTCCTCCAGAGACTTAACTATACTCTGACAACAAGTATCATGAGTTCTCTAAGGTATTTTTTAATGAGCAACACAGAAATACAAAACACATCAGTGGTGACCTTAGAATCAATTACTTCGTTACTATACCATTTAGAAGAATCACATATTCAATTAAAAAAAAATAATCAATTACTTCGTAACTACACCATTTAGAAGAATCACATATTCAATTAAAAAAAACCCAAACAAATAGTTGCTTGCTATTACAAGACTCCTCAGAAACACTACATGCAGGCTATGCCGGCATTAATGACCAATATAGACAGACTGGTGGAGCAAGACAATTGGTGCTGAGGATCCAACATCCACACTACACGCACATTGTCACGTTTTAACTTGGTGTAGCTCCATCCTGGTCCCACTGACATGTTCACTAACAGCTGAAGTACATCAGGTGCATTTCTGGAGTGCATCTTCTAGTTCAGCATCATGCAAAAGAAATTAATTTCACGTGCTCCAAAATCACTCCACAATATGGACCAAAGCATGGTAAGTGACAAAAATCAGGGAATTTACTTTAAAAGTGCGTTCCTGATCCAAGGTCATACTAACTTTGATGGACCAGTACGTATACACCAACCAGTTTTTAAAGAAATTATGGTAACACCATTAACAGGAAAAGTTCTGGACTTACTTAAAGCACAATCTCTATGCCATCAACTAAATAGATGTTAAAATGTATAGTTTGTTTGAAAGTGTAAGAAGTCGGAAATAAAAATAAAACATACTCTCCAGCTGAAATCAAACTCTGTTTTTCATCTTTCTTCATCCGTGGCCGTCCCAGCTTGACTTTCAATGGAGATGTTGGTGATTTTTGTGCTGCAGGCTGAATGAAATGTGCAAAAAGTTCCGTCTGCTTCAGGAGGAATTCAAACCTTTTTGCTCGATCTGCTTTCTAGTTTCCAAAGTGGGAAGAAAATTAAAAAAAATAAAAATCAATAACTTTTCTTCATTAAAAATGAATTTTTATTAAGAAACAGACACTCATGAGGACAACTTATATGAGGAAAGACTGACAAGACCATCTGCCTACTCTTAGCCAACTCGGAGGGCTACAAGAATCATGAATCAGCTCTTGAGCTGCTTCAGCTTACAGCTAAGCATGAACTGCACCCAACTGTAGTGTACCGTAGTTCAAATGATCCTTCATGAATACCACAGCAATCTGGAAGACAAGGCAGGACTTGATAACCTTATCCCAGCAACTCATCCATATTCAAAACTCAAAGATTAGTAAAACAACCCAAGAACAGTTTAGTTGTATAGATTGCTTAAGTCTGCATGGCACACCAGCAACTGTGAAGGACTGTCTACAGCAGATAAAGAAAAAACTAAGGTTCTGACTTATAGTAAGGGATGAAATCCTAACCTTGCTCCAGTCAGTGGCAAAATTTCTATCAGCTTCAAGGCTATCAGGATTTGATCCAAGACAACAACGTGGTAGCTCTGCTTTTAGAAGTATGACTAAAGTAAAGGATGCACCAGTTCAATGTTGCTTTTACTGAAGTTTGAAATTTGAAATCTGACAGCAAAATTCACAATCATTTCAGTTTTGCCATATCTATGAGGCATATGCACTTCACTATATAAAAACAGGAAAACATATGTCCCTCTCTATATTTAAAAGACAACACATTACATAATTTCTAAGAAAAATATGATAAAATGCAAATGCTATCTGACAGAATGAAACTGTTATCAGTTTTTCTGTGCCATTTTTAAGTATCATGTAACACTGTACCACTGAAAGCAATTTTCATGGGGACTTATCTTGATATAAAGTACAAAAGTGAAATTGTAGTTCTGTATCCTAACCTTTCTAGGAAATATACAAACAACAGAAAGCTTTTCAGCAGGTAACTTATATGCAAGTAAAAGTGCTCTAACAGCATGTCCCAGTTTGAGCAACACAGGATTAATTACTCTTTCAGTAATTTTACTTTGCAGTAAGGTCTCTTGTAATGCTTGGGAAAGCTGCACTTTTAGAATACTATAGTGTTTGAATTTGTGAAAATATTTAATTCATAGCCAGCTATGGTATGCAGGTGTCAAGGTCTCAGTGTTTTTGAGTTAACCAGGTGCAGGGATGAGGAGGAGCAAGACCCGGGCACTTGACCCAAGCTGGCCAACAGGATTATTTCATACCATGAATGTCACATTCAATAAAAATTAGAAAGCTTGTTGAGGAGTTCTCTCTCTGCTCTATGATGGCTGTGATCCTGAGAACTTCTTGCCCCGGCGTGGGACCCCGAGGCCTCCCCTTCTTCCCAAAGCCGTAGTGCTCACAGTTTCTGACATTTGCTGTCCACTGCTGGGAGTGCACAGCTTCCTACTGATAGAATTGGCTGAGTATAATCCTTGTGTATTTTATATTGGTATCACGATCAATATTGGTTCTTTAGTGTTATTAATGTTAATTATTTAGTCTTATTCTATTAAATCTGTTTAAATTTCAACCCTCAGGTTTCCTTGTTTTTTCCGATTCCCCCTCCTGGGTGAGGAGGGGTCATCGGGTGATAGAATAATTGTCTGAATGACAATAAATTGTCGTGAGTTCCTCAAACCATAACACAGCAATAACACAAACCAAAGAAAAGGGCAATGGAAATGAACCTGACGTGCAATGCATGATCTTGCCACATGAGGGCAATGCATTTCTTTTAATAGTGCACCACTTACCAGCAAATAAACATCTTTACAAAGCTCTCCTGGAAAAAAATTACTATTATTTTTCCCTTGCACTCATTATTGGACCATTTGTGTAAATAACTTGAAAACCAAATAAACTGTAAAAATCAAATAAAACTTTTAGGAAAAAAAAAAAAATCTAAGTGGAGGAGTAAAGACGTGGATGTTTATACTCATATGGGATATAAACAAATCCATGTTTTGTCGTGAAAACACTTACCATCTTCTCTTCATATTCTGGGTCAACTTCTTTTTCAGGTCTAGCTGCCTTTGGAGGAAGTTTGAGTTGAAACGGGGGATCATTTTTCTGGAATTCAAATTTTAAACACTTTATAAATATCAGCTTCTTTATTTACTACAGCAAAAAGATATCAAACTGAACAAACCTAGACACTAGAAGATAAGCATGCTACTTAATAAATAATTATTTCAAAATGAAGTGACTGCATTTATCATATTATTTCACCCAAAGCAGAACCTGATATCCATGATGAAACTAAAGGGAGATATGACCACATAAAATGCACGTTGAAGATTTGTCTCATCCTCATGTTTATGTCTACAAATAGGATCCAAGTCAAAAGCACTGAAAGAAAGCACTAAAAGAGGATGAAGTTTAATGTTTCACAGAGATCTTGTTTTAAATGCATAATTAAATTTAATATCTTGAAAAGATATTTTTAAAAAGTAAATGTGATTTCTAACTGTAAGTTTCTGGAACTTGTATCTTATTCGGGTTTTGTTTGTTTGTTTTCATTTCTAGATGAATACTCAGAGTTCATTTGGAAATACATGTTTAACCATGCTTAGCCACATACCTAGGAAGTGACACAAATTAAACAATCAAATCAATCCATGCAGCAACCACTGCATGGTATGCTCTTAAACAGGTAACAAAGACCTATCTTATTTA
>VFFE01007646.1:1549628-1710156 GCA_008921705.1 Burhinus oedicnemus
GGGGAGGCCCCACCGCCCCAAACACCGCGCGGCCCCGCCCCTCCCGCGCGGATCTCGCGATACTTCCGTGAGAGGGGGGCCAGGGGGGCGCGTTTCCCGCCGAGCGCTGGCGACCGCCAGCGCTCGGCGGGAAACGCGCCCCCCTGGCCGTGTGCCTTTGCTGAGGTACTTTCCATGTCCTACACTGCCACCTTTGTAATCTTCGGAGAGCAGCCAGTCTGTGCCTCGTCTGTAAGGGGCAGGATGCGTTCTCCTTCCCGTGTCTTCCCAGCCAGGAGTCCCTGTGGCCCCTGGCACAGGCAGGTGGAGCATGTGGACTCCAGGCCTGTGGTGGATGAAGGAAGCATTGGCAAAAGGATAAGGTGCTGCAGGAGCCAGACAGTAAAACAGAATGGTATGGCGGCAGGAAATTTTCTACTTGCGGTTCATTTTCCTTGGTTCCAAACCCTGTTGCAAATAACAAGTGTGTTTTCCAAGAGGAAACGGCCTCAAGTTGCACCAAGGGACGTTTAGGATGGATATTTCGAAAAATTTCTTCACAGAAAGGGTTGTCAAACATTGGAACAGGCTGCCCAGGGAAGCGGTGGAAGCGCCATCGCTGGAGGGTAGACGTGGTGTTGAGGGACATGGTTTAGTGGTGGATTTGGCAGTGCTGGCTTGACGGTTGGACTGGATGATCTTAAAGGTCCCTTCCAACCTAGACCATTCTATTAAGTGCCCCAGGCTGTATTTGGGAGTAAAAATCATCTCTTAACAGCTGCAGGGCTAAGGAACATGTGGAGCTCCCAAAGCAAGAGTACCTTATGCGAAAATTTTATTTTTCTTAATCCATTTCAAATTCAGCAATGTTTGTGTATTTCATATGGAAAATTGCACTAATGAAGCCACTCAATTTAGTTACTGTCAATGCGCGCATTGGTAGCTGACCATGCAAGATGTTCAGATTCTCAGCTGCTGAGCTGTAACTTTGATTACTTACGAAGGCATTTTGTCCAGAGGAACAGATGAAACTCTAGCCTTGTAGGCAGAACGAGCAATAAAAGCTTTTGCATTCCAGTAAAAAGCTCAGTAGCTGTTATCAAGATCATTTCACATAACTCAACAACTAAATGGGTTTTTGCAGCTCACATACAACATTGCATTTAGACCTCTGAGACCTCTTTTCCATCCATACATTGACTCCAATAAGGTGCCATTTTGTGAAGAGTAACTGTGTGTCTGAACTGTTTCTGTGACTGCCTAATTACTCTGAAATTTAGTATCTGAATTATGGTCCAACCTAAGAAAATTTAAGCTCTAAACTCCCCTTTTCCATGTTGTGAAACACGTGCGAAACAGTAACCGTGCTGTTCCAAATTATTTAGCACCCTATTGCCTTCTGTGTCTGTTGCATAGTTTGCAACAAAGCAAGGCCCACAGCATCTGCAGTAGCCCTTCCACACAATTTATTTTTAAAAGCTTTGGGAAGTACATTTTTCATAGCACAATTGAGAAGAGTGACATGACTGGTTTTGCAAGAGTACTCCAAATAGCTTTTCCAAGCAGGGCTATCTAGACAATTAAGCTTACCGTTAGCTATGCGAAATGTCTCTAAGGTGGGAAAATTCCAGTCTGTGACGTCTTTGTTCTTAGCCTTTACGGAAAATAGCTCACTAACCATTTTTAATATTTGACTTTCCTACTCCAGTTTCAAATACTTCTAGCTCCTGTTCATGCAAAACCCTCTCAAGTGTTCGTCACAGCTTGCTTTTTACTTGAAATTCACAGGAACATTACATGCTGTACAAAACAATCAAGCTGCTGCTTTCATGAAAGATCCGCTTCGGATATTTTTTTGCTTGTGTGCTTAACATTTGCATTTGGCACTTAGATGTTCTTAGTTGCTTCTCTTAGACTATGTTGTGTGCTCCTGTGGATCCGCAGACCTTTGGCTGAAACAAATCACTTAGTCATACAACAGTGTTATAATGTGATAATCTGACTAATTGTAAAAAAAAAGTAGTGAGTGCTTTTTTTGTACTTACTTTATATTCGATTTTTGTACTCATATCTTTTCTAATATATTCGCAAAATTCTACAGAATTCTCCAATTGTTTTGTTTTTTTTTTCCTGTGGTTGTGAGGCGGGGGATTAGTTGTCATGCTAAAGTTGTAGATTTAGGTACTAGCTCTTTGTTTTCCCAGTTTTATTACTCCTTATTTTACTGTCTGCCAGACACAGTCACCAGGACTTAATGTGTAGTCTCCTACACACTAAGGCTTCACAGCAATTAAGGCCTCCTCTGTCCAACTCAGAAAGATGGCACTTAATGTGTTCTATGGCAAGAATTATGTTTTCTTGTCAAACAGAAAAAGAAATTGCATATACTTAGGCTCACTGTTAACTACTTTTATGTTTCAGACACTGCTGAAATATGTAAAGAGTTGATGAGATATGTATCCAGGGGCATTTTCATTACTATCCAGGTAAGACTGTAAGATTTTTGAAATCTTGGACTGTGGCTACTCAACCTTTCCCAAACAGGGGACTAATTGTAGCAGTCTTAATTTCTCTAGCATAGATATATTGGGTTTGGGTAACTTTTTAAAATAACTCTTAGTATTCTGTGGAATTACTTTATAGGCCAAGTTGTTACAAAAGCCCCTTTTGTGTGAGTTTGTGCAGATGAGTTGTATAGGTACCTACCTATGGGTGTGGGTGGGGAAATGTTACCACAAACCAGGCTGAGGAAAGAAATAGTACATGCTGAGAGGGAGTGTGTGAAAATCTCCCGAGAACTGATAAGCTTTAGAGACCAGTAGACCTGTTGAATTCACAAGAACAGATAAACTCAGTACACCGAGAGTCTGCCAAATCCATGCAAGGCCACCAGGATGCACAAGCATCAACAGGTTGTGTCACTTGGACCACAACCAAAAACCGGTGGCAATGGCTGCTAAAGACAAATGAAGCCGACAGGGCTATGTATACACCTGCTGAAAAAAGAGGAGCCCTTCAAAGACTTTCTGAGCACCTTAGTAAGCAGGTGAGGTTGGCCTCCCAACTGTTGCACAAACCAAGTAACTTAGTGTGTGTATGCATAATTGAATCACGTGAACGCATTTCTGCTGTTACCAGTAAAAACTTGATTCTCTGGATAAGAACAGCTTAAATAATAAAAAGTGTCTTAAATATCGGTTGTGATTTGTGCCTTCCCTGACTCAAAAATCCAATTTACAAGTGACAGTACTGCCATCAGATGCCACCAGGTGGCAACACCGACCTGTGCTCGCCTGAGGCTGGCTGTGGGAGTCCTGGTTTCAAGGTGATGCAGCAACCTATGTACTATTTAATATGAATGCTGCTCAGTCTTAAAACCGATTTATAAGAATAAGAAAAAAAATTATATAAATTAGATTTGTAAACAATCTTTTACCTGCTGTTGTTTAACTGCTTCTAGAACTGTGTCATTCTTCACTATGAGGGTGATGAGGCACTGGAATAGGTTGCCCAGGGAAGTTGTGGAGGCCCCATCCTTGGAAGCATTCAAGACCAGGTTGGATGGAGCATTGAGCAACCTGGTCTGGTTGAAGGTGTCCCTGCCCATGGCAGGGACGTTGGAACTAGGTGATCTTTAAGGTCCCTTCCAACCCAAAACATTCTATGATTCTACGTCCATTCAGTACTTTTCCCCAGAATGGCAAAAGTGTCTTGTTAAGAAGTGCCTTGGCTAGGTACTGTCCTCTGATTTTGGGATCTTTTCACTCCCTTATGCACATTCGGGAGGCTCTCCATTAAATACCCTAGTCCAAAATCCACATCTACTACATTAGTCATTTCTACCTTAGATGTGCTAGCAATGAACTTAAACAACAACTGTGTAAAGCATGTTAGCTGTAAGCAATAAACAGCTATACAGCTCAGAAACAAACAGGATCTGGGAGTAACAGAAGTGCTATTTCTGAGGTGTTTGCGAGACGACTTCCATAGTTGCCACCTTTATCTGTGTACCTACATTAGCCTAGCCCAAGTGTGAGCAACCACAGAGCACTAGTCATGCGTTACACTGACCGCAGTGCTACAATCTTGCTTAAAATGCTTATATCGTGTTGCTATCTAAATATTGCTTATATTAAATGCTTCTCTTTTCGTATCAATTGTTAACTGGTTCAGAGCTTCACAGTTGCCTTGTTTAAAAGGACATTGATGACAGGGCTGAGGAGCCAACTGCTCAGGGGCATTAATAGACCCTGGCCACCCTTCCTGCCCAGGGGGGCCAGAAGACCCCTGTAAGCTCAGGCCTGGGCTTTCAGGGCCTGTCTGAGCTAAATCCCAGGGCCTAGCAAGGGACGGCTGCTCCCTGAAGGGTGGGGAGCCAAGCGTAGTAGCATGGCCAACAGGGCAGGAGCCTCACCATCTAGTGTCCAGCCCCACAGCACCTGAGCAAGGAGGGCAGGTCTAGAAATGTTAGCCAGGCTCCACCGACAGTCCAGACCATCATGTGAGTGTGTGGTAACAAAGCAGATCCAGGGTCAGGCCAATCCACAGGTCAGAATCACATCTGGTGAGGGCAACCAGGATCAGGCACAGTCTAGTGATCCGCAGGCAGGTCCAACATTGAGCTGAGCTGAAGCTTCTACAGCACAACTCAGACAGGGACTGAAGGTCCAGGGCTGAGCCCAAACAGGGCGCCTGGGCAGGGAGTGTGGGTGAAGGTCCCGGGTGAGGCTGGCCAGGATTATTAAAGCCTATTAGAGCACTCAGGGTGCTAGCAAAATCGTACATCTCTTAACACAGCAGAAAATAGGCAATATTTTCCTTGTCTATATTTCAAGCATCTTCCAGACAGCACTGCTCTCAAACAGCTCTCCCTAGGCTTTTTCTGGTGTTCATGCAGGCTCCTATGAATATGTCAGGGGTTTCTTTGTATCTTCTTTGTCTTGTTTCATGGTGTTTCTGCCTCTTATATCTCTTCTAAAATGTAGTTCGCGACACAGCCAATCTAACAGCAGTCTGAAAATGGTGGTCTCGCCGCCCTTCTCCAGGTGGGCTCTCGCTCTGTACTGTCCTGCGCAAGCAGCGCCATTCATCTTAACGTAAGGTGAACAACATCAACAAGGCTGATCCAGCAGAAAAGTATTTCCCGTCTTTTATAATTTTCCTACTGGTTTAATGCTCTAAACAGTCTTGCAGACAGGTCATAAAAATGCCAGAAGTGATACAAGGAAAGCGGTGGGAGGAGTTCATAGCTAGGGGCAGGGAGGAGAGCGAAGCCTCCCTTCCAGCGACAGCTGGCTGCTGGATTGTGAGTAAACCTGGGCTAAGTTCATGCCCTGGCACATAATCAAATTTCATCTACCACCACTATCTCTGTGTCTTGGTTCTCAAATCAACTCACAAGGTGAAAAGCTGCCGCCACACATCTCCTGCACAGTTTTACTTATGGCCTGTTGTTTAATATGTGCCTCCTATTGTTTAAGTTGTCTTAACCATTTAGCTGCTCCCTCATTTGGCTAAGCTAAAGGAGAACATTGTACGGGGAAGCTGTTTTCCAAATCTCCTCAGTTCTTTCAGTGAAGAAATGTCTGGTGTTTCTGTGAATTCTACTGCCTGACTGGAGTCACTTGTTTGGCAGAGAAACCATCTCTGCCATTTTCTGTTATTACGTCTTCTGTTGCTGAGAATCCAGAAATGCTGCCTCCGTTTGTATGTCAGTGGTTATGTCCTTACAAGTAACTTTAGTTATGTCCAGCAACACAATTCTACGTGTTCTTGCACTTACCTGTGCACTTTAGGGTTCCAGATTTTTTCCTTCCTCGTAGGATTAGGAAGAAACCTAGGCCGCCTCCTCTAGAGCTTGCAATGTAGAAACTACTTCTTAAATGAGCTCTTGGTTTATGCGTCACTCCTTTGTAACCCAGGTTTTGCTGAAGATGTCATTTCCACGGATGTCCACTGCTGCAGAGCTTTGTGGCAGTTGAGCACGTAAGAGCAGTCCAGCCCCTGCGTGGTGTAGTTCATGGCTACAAACAAGTGATCACCTGATTCTGCCTCAGTTGCGGGCACAAGCACATCCAAGCAATGCACTCTAATAGGCTTGACATTAAGTATTCTTATAGAAAGAGGCTTGTTTGGGTTTGTTCTTTTTGGGGTTGGGTTTTGGGTTTTTTTGGGGGGGAGGTTGGTTTGGGGTTTTTTTGTGGTGCAGGCTTCATATTCATGCATCAGTTTTCTGTATCAAGTTTTCATTTTAACCAACAGTCTCTGGAATTGCCATTAGGGCTTGCAAATACAAGACCTCATTCAGTATTGAAAACTGTAACAAAATAGCTAATGTATCCTTTGTATCTGGTTCAAAGAGGTGATAGCTGTACAAAAAGTCTTTTTTTTTCCCCATCTTCTATGCCGTATTGCATTTTCAATTCCAGGTTTTAGCAACCGAAGCTTTACTGTGGTACTGCAAAGGCTTCTAATATGGCTGCATTTCCCAACCACACAGGTTTTTTGCTAAACATTTTTTCACTTGGTATCCACTTTTTTTTTGGCTGTGTGTTCATTTTCTCAGTGAGAGAGCCAGGAACTCTCACAGTTTGGTAAATTATGAAAGTGAGAAGACTGTCATCTCTTCATGGATATGATGAGCCACGTTTATGTGATCACATCAGAATGTGTTAATTTACTGAGCTTCATCAGGAACTTGTTGCAAGGATACCTTAATTGCCTATATGGATACCTTTAGTCCTTTGCAACTTCGAAATTAAACATAGTGGCTCCTTCCCCCCACACCACGTTTCTATGTTCCTGACCCCTTGCACTGTTACTGGTGTTTCTGCAGGTGAGTGGTGGGTTAGTTCAAAGTTCTAAAAAGCAAAAACTGAGCCCAACAAAGAGAGTCACTAGTTTTTTCTCAGATCAGCACAGCAAAACAACTCAACTGCCCACACACACAAGGGCCAGTGCCAATACAGCAGGGAAACAGATACATGGCAAGATGGAGGGTGGGATTGCTGCCACACTAATTTGTAGCAGTTTAAGCTACCAGAAACCAGACTTTAATAAACAACGTTACAATTGTGTATTCTGTGGTGAACTCCAGATTTTGCCCACCTACAATCAGTGATGTCATGCAGATTTAGCAATGATCAGGGATTCCTTTGGAGGTCATACAATAATTCCTGATGTAGTAAGCTATGACTTTGCCAAAACCTGGAGGCCTGTGTCAAGAGAGCCCCTGACCACAGGAGACTGGCTTTGTTGAAAGTGGAAGGCATTTTAAAAGTGATTTTAGATCAGAGCAAAAGCTGTCAAAAGAGGTTTTTCAAACAAATAAATCTGAAGCATACTTTGCTGCTCACTGCAATGGCATTCTTTTCTCCTTGAGCCTTTGCAGTGGCATTGCAATATTGAAAACCTGTGAATAATCTGCCCAAAACAGAGAATCCTACAAAATTTTGAATATTTGTGGGTATCCAGTAAGCAGGCCAGTACAGTATAGCCTTTAACTCTCTTTAATGATGGTTGAAATTCTTTCTTCACAAATTCTCTGCCCAAAATAAATTATCTCTTTCTTAAGCAAAAGCTTGTTTCTGTGGGTTTGATTTCACACTGTTATCCCTAAGCTGATCACAGACTATTTGTAAATGTAACAGTTCTTGTTCAAAGGTACTAGCATACACCAAGATTTCCTTTAAATACAGTAAATGTGCAGAAGGATGCTGTAAAGTACTGCCTCCATTAGCCTTGCAAACATGGCAGATGCATTGCATAAGCCAAAAGCCATCTCTACAGTTGCCACAGGCTTTATCCTGCTGTGAAAATCCTTTTAATCCGGTCCTTTTTATCCATTTTTACTTGCCAGCATCCACTCGCCGTGGAAAACTAGACCAAACCTGTTCTGTTTTCCAGAGTACTATCCATTTCTGCTGAAGGACCTGTTAAACTAGAGTAGCTGATTTTAGTTCATCCTAGTCCGCATAGAATCTGTTTCTGCCTTTCCCCTCGCTCCCCCACTTTTTTGCTATTTTGCTTCCCTGACTGCCTGGGCCTTCTTTCTTCCTCATCCTGTAATGATTCTTCCTTTTTTGTAACAGTCTTACACAGCTGCCACCAAAACAATTCTTCCCTTCCTGCATTTACATTCTTCACACAGGGCAACCTTTTACACATGTAGTTCAGAAATCTGTTCTGTTTGCTGTAATACCCTCTACTCAATCATAATTAAATAAAGTAATATTTCATTTTTCCTTCAATTACCTAGAAGGGGAGGGTGTCTGTTTCACCCACTGTTTTGCCATCTGCATGAAAATTTCTCAGAAATCACAACGTAAGGTGTAGGGTTCCTATAACTCTCAGTAATGTGTTTTTGGGCAATGCAGAGAACAGAGGCAGACAGTGTCCCATGTTAATTTTCCTGTGTTCATTTTCTCATCACTCTGGAGTGTCCTCTGGTCACAGTAAGAATTTTTTAGGGAAGCCGAGCCCCAGAGGCCCATCCCACCCTTTATGATGAGCCTTCCACTTTTGTGAGTCTGCAAATAGCTACGTAGATATTTTTTTTCACTTAAACATAAAACTACAGATGTATTTTTCCATCTGTTTCTGCAGGCCTTCCTGAGACCTTTCTTTAAGCTTCACATCCAAACTTCAGGCTGCTCGGGATAGTTTGGAGTAAACAGGCTTCAGCAAATCCTTGCTTTCAGGAGATTAAAATTAAAATTTAATAATAATTTGTTATTTCTGATCTGGAAGAAGCATGTCATAATCTTGATGTCAAATAGATTATTTTGGATTTCTGGCTGTTACAGATTTGACCAGAATCCATCAGCTGTGCACAGGTAAATTCCTCTAAATTGCCATATAAAGTTAACCAGTAGACCCTCTCACACATGGGCTGAGCAGTATTCATCATTGTTATATATGAAAAAGGAAGTAGAATTTTCCTTAGCTTCTAAAAGTAATTCAGGCAATTAGAAAAGAAATTTTGGCTCTTTAAAAAAGCTATCTTCTCTACTTCTGTATCTCCTCCCTCAGCCACAAGAATTATTTGCTGACCTTGAGGGGCCACTGATAAAATTACCCAGAAGGAAACCCTCAGAAAAGCGTTTATACTGATGCATATGTAGAGGGTAACAGCCATGACTTGCTTGACCGGCTGTGTAGACATGGTAAGATTGTTTACTAGTCTGCAAGCAGAAGCTGAAAAGTAGCAAAATTTTTAATGTGTGCTTCTGTGGATGACAGAGAAGAGACAAACCTACCTTCCGGCAAAAGTGCCAGGCCAGAGGTTTGTATCAAAGTGGGGGTCTGCTTGTTACCACCCCTACTTTAGGGAAAGGCAGTTATACATTTGCACATAGATATGCTGTTCAGCAGAACGCCAGCTCTTCCACCAGTTACTTTCCTGAACTGGAGACTTTCCTAAGAGATGCTGGATGTGGGCTGCTGTTTCCCAGAGGAGACCAGTGCCAGAGGGCGTTGGTCTGTTTTCTGAAACGGATTGACAGAGTTCTCCCTATGTGTCATGAGAGCTTTTGGTAAAATTAGATTCTGCCCTGTCCATAACAATAAAGGGCATACCCACATGCAGCTTACATAGTTCATATACTTCCTGGAGCAAAACCACAGCAACGTTCAACTGTCTGTTTTCTTTTTTTATTTTCACAGTGGCTCCTGCTTCGAAAGCAGGTATCTGTCCGTTGGGTCCCGCCGCTGCTGAGAGCCTCTGGGTGACCGAGGACATGGCCCCGTTCAGGCAGAATATATTTGTCAGTTAAGCAATGTAGTGCAGACAGGGTCAGCATCGTTCTATGCCCATGGTCAGGCTCCAATTTTTGTAGTTAATTGTTTAAACAACAACAAATGATGTTACTCGGATGATCTGTGTGCTTTCCTCTATTAGACCTGATTTGTATGGTGAGGACAGGCTACTGAAAGGAAGAGAAGGGGCTGAATTATTCCCTGTGACTTTGCTGAATTTGTCCTTGTGAATGGGAGGAGAGTGAAATATTTGTCTGCAGGGGGGACCAGAGTGGTAACTGTCAGGAACAGCTGGAACATATATACTGTGTCATGTCTTTTTGTGGTACTAGGCTTTTCTGCTTGCTGTGGGAATGCTGCAGAGGCATGTTAGCATTTTGCTGAGTAAGTGCGGTGCGAGCTCCATATGTAAACAGGGATCAGTCGCTAGATGAGAGGAAAGGGCTGTTCTCCCAGGCCAATGGCTGTCTCTTGCATGCACCTCAACCTTCACAATGCCTGCAGGGTTTTGTAAATTAAATGTGGGGCTAGATTCTGGAAAAAATATATGCTTGTGGGAATGTCCGTCTAGATAACTCCAGTGTCTCTTCCTGCTTTGCTACCTATAAATTTGTGAATGAAATAAATCCTCCTGATGCTTCCCATCCTCTCCATCCCAAATCTTCTTCTGTCCACAGGGGAACACGGACTTGCACTGCTCTCAATATTAATAATAGCACCACCAGTTGCTCTACAATATGGAAATTGACAAGCTTAAATAGCACACTTGCTTCTTTAAATCAGTTCCCTGTAGGGTCATGAAGGAATTTCCCATCAAATGCAATTAGCAAATTCTGTTTTATTAATAGTCAAGTGTTGCTTTTCTCTGAAACATCAGTAGCCTAAGTTAGGAAAGGAGAGGTGTAGACCAGTACTTTCATGACGAGCAGAGAATTCCTTTTAGGTATCTGGCTGATGTGAATTGCCATTCAGGGTCAAACTAATCGTGCTTACTCTGATCTTCGCTAGTGGCACATATGAGGTTAGTCTGGTGAGGACAAACACTCTGACGTGATCCAAATAAAGACAGATTCTTTACATTTGGTTAAGACATATCAGAACATGAGTGACCTGTACAATTTGTGTAGAATAGAGAATGATTTTACCTTCTGGGGTTTCAGTTTTATGTTTTGCATTTTATTTATTTTTATTTCCTCTGTAATCATGTCTACAGTTCATAACCATGAAGGCTTCTCAGCTTATGACTTTGTTCTAGGAAGTGTCACATCAAGAAAAAAATTCTCTCTTGTCAGACTTTGAAGATTAGGTAAGACTTGCTCTGATCTCATATAGAAGCAAAAAGAATTTTATCCTAACTGCGAGTCATTTTGGTTTGGGTTTTTTCAGTGGTCAGTCATTTTTGAGAACATTCTTGTAGCTCTGCCTACGGCAGATTTGGAGAGGCAGGCACCCCTGGCTGATGTTACTGTTACCAAGCAAAACCCGATCTCTTTCAAGGTAACTATGCAATATGTATAAAATAAAAGCTTAAAAAGCGAGACAAATAAACCTAAGCAAACATATGTAATTTTACACTTTCAAACCTTTCGGCATTGCAGTAATATTAGGAAAGTAATTTTTATTTTCACACTTTTTTAATTGGCTTTTGCCAGTGATTTCAGCATACGTATTCAAAACGTACTTGAAGTCCGAAACAAAATGCTAATGGATAAATGCAAAAGCTGGAACTAAAATAGAACACCCCAAGGGTTTCGCAGAAATGTTCAGCCAAAATCAATTTTTCTTTGCTCTTCTTTCCCTTCACTTTCCATTCTGTTTCCAACCTCAGTTCACTCTCTGCATATGTCTTTAACTGTAAGATTTTTCAAAGACCTTGTCATTCGCCATCATGATGAAGGATTTAAGTAACGAATTTTATAATTTAAAAGCGGTTGAAAAATTTGGGCATGGAGCAGGACAAAACTGAAATCTCACTTCTTCCATCAGGGCTAGATACCATGCATTTTTAAGGCTGCTATTGCCAAACACATATGTGAGTGACACGTTATCAGCACAATGAAAATCATTAGGGTAAGAAAATAACTTTATTTGCTCTTTTAATGTTTGGAGCACAAATACCAAGAAGGCACAGCAGCTTTCATAACAAACATGTTAACCCCCACATGCTATGCTTAATTATGATTTCTGGCTTCCTGTATTTCCCCTGAGGCTACTGGCACCATAAGTAAACTGGCACAGATTTTATTTGTTCTGAATATGCTGAGCTGCAACGTGCAAGTAGTTCAGCAGGTGCTTCACAAGCAACTGAGCCGTTCCAGCAGTGAGGGCAGGAGCCGTCTGACAGAGGAGCGACACATCTAGCAGGGAACAGAATCGATGTACCCCTCCCTGTCACCATGGCTACCACTCAGCAGGCATTTTTTGGGCAGAAGTGCCAATTTAAGCAACTGCTGATTTCTTATTACTGCCCCTGCATTACCCCCTCCGTTAATCAGGTACGAGTGTGTAGTAGGCCACAGAATTTATCAGATCAGGAAACTAGTCCTGATCCAGCTGGAAAATAATATCTTTTTTTTTTTGACTCATTCTTTTCCAAACAGTCAGTTTTCTGAATCAGTTCACCCTGTAGCCACACAATATTCTGTACCCGTGTAATGGAGGAGGCGGCAGAAGGGCAGGGGCATGTAGCTTAAGAGGTGGCGACTACTGGTGATTTAAGCAGCGTTATCACTGAGCGCAAGCAAAGATGGAGCCGGAGCTCTCTTGAAGGCTGAGGTTTGGTATTCAGCGTTTAGATCCGTTTGGCAGTCCAGGTTCTTCACCAGCCTGTCCTGCCCCCTCCCCATCTCCTCTGCTGCCTCGCTGCAAGCGGTTATGCAGCTGCACAAGGAACCTGATGGGGGAACCCACCTGCCTGAAGAATGATCCAGAAAAAAATGGGTATTGTTATGACACTGCAGGGGTAACACACGAGGTATATCACAGTTCATTTTATTGCGGCAGACTGATCTTTTAAAGCCTTCATGCTTAAGGCTATCAAATCTGTCAGAGTGACACAGTCAAGTCACATGTGGAAGGAAAGTGTGATTTTCCTTCCCTAAATAAGTTCCACGGCTGGATGCATCTCTCCAAGGAGAAGTGTTACAAAGCCTTGCTGACAAACCTGTTATTAAACATGTGACATTGTTAAAACACCACTGTGAATAAAGGATATATGGAGCTGAGTGAAGGTGGTAGTAGAATGTCAGGTTGGGAATTAAATAATGTTGCAAGGCTGCGTGGAAGTCACTCTCAAACAAAAGCCTGTCTAGAGAAGTCAGAGCACATTTGAAATAAAGTGTTTGTAGTTTATCCATGACAGTTTTCATTTATAGTAAGATTCTTTTAAGACCAGTGACAATGTAAAGCACTAGCAACAGGGATGCTACGAGTTTACACAGATTTATTTATATTGTTATGTAAATGTATGTAGGGCATATATATACATATTATACACCATTTCTAGTGCATATTATATTAAATGCAATAAATACATATTGCCACAACATTTTTGCTCAAAATCTTGAAAAAAAACGAGTCTCGTTTCCGGTTTGTCGGATTCCAGCAGTGACACTGCAAGCCGTTGTCAGCCTGCCCTGCTGAAGAGCTCCGGCACAGCTGTGAAAAGTTCTGTGAAAACGTTAAACTCTCACCCAGGCCTGATACCGCCGACCCCACCTTGCGGAGTCAGGCTCTACCGCGTGTGCTGTGCCGAGGCAGAGGCATATGGGACTCCTCAGAAATTAAAGACTCGTAAAACCCAGTGAAGAATCACTGCGTGCACTTTAAATCTAAGTCAAAGGTACAAGCAGCTTCTTCAAAATGAACACAAGCTGCCCTGTCCTTGAAAAGCTGGGAGTTTCCCATCCTGGAGAGAGGCACAAACTCCAAGGATATCAGCGACGTTATGCACTCTGCGCTCAGATTTTTCAGTTGTGACAGTGGAATGGCAACCTGTTTCCCTGAAGTCGCTTCCGAAAAATTCTGTTTCTAAAAAACCTATAATGACGCGACCAGAAAAATCAAGTTTATTCGCAGTAAATTCATACAGGGGACCAAACGCCGCTGAAAAAAACCTTAAATCCACAACCTGGAGAAGTTTGGAGGTAGCGGAGCGGGCAGACGGTGGAAGCTGTAGCGGACACTTCAGCGGGGACAGAGCAGAGCAGATGTGCGGGCTGGCACCGCAGCCGCTCGGCCGGCGCTGCCCGTGCCTCCATCGCCAGGCCAAAGGCCTCCTGCCACCCTCGGGGCCAACCCCTCTGAACCCCTGCTTCACCGGGGCCACGGCGGTCACCGCTCCTCCCGGCGCTCCCGAGGGATGCTCGCTCAACCCCGCTCCCCCGGGCTTGCCAGCATCCCTGGGGACCACGGGCGGGGCGAGGGGCCGGGCTCCCCCCCCCCCCTCCCCGGGCTGCTGCGGGGCCGGGCGCGGGAGCCGCCCGCTGGCGGTGGCGGTGGTGGCGGTGGTGGCGGTGGGTGTCGCAGCCGCCGGCTGCGTGGCGGCGAGCCCCGGCCGCCCATCACGTGCTCGGTGTGTTGCATTGTGTTTGCGGCGGAGGGAGGGCTGGCCGTGTCAGTGATCAATGTCATGACTTCCTCCTCGGGCTGGAGCAGTATCAGAGCACAGCTGAAGGAAGCTGATTACTGCTGGGTTCAAATTGGCTGGGAACAATACACACACACACAGAGACACACGGACAGACGGACACACGCAGCCCGCACCCTGGCTCCCGCGTCGCCGCTCCGCGCCGGGGGGGAAGATGAGCTCAGGGGACGTCGTTTGCACTGGATGGCTCATTAAATCACCCCCCGAGAAGAAACTCAAGAGATACGTAAGTGCAGAGGCTCTGCTGATTTTTTTGTTTTGTTTGGTTTTTTGTTTTTTTGGTTTTTTTTCTTTCTCGCTAAGCGGATTTCGGCATGTGCTTGGTGTCTTACTCTGCCTTTGAAACGTCTCGCCGGTTTCGGCTTCGTCTTGGACCAAAACAAAAAGATTTGCAAGTCCGTGTGCTTATGGAGTATTTTAGTTTTCACCGATATTCTTGTGCCCTTTGGAATTAACCTTTCTCGGCTCGTAAGATTGTAATACTTCAGTTGTTATGCAACATAACTTAGGTTAAAAACCACATTTCAGTTTCAGTTAATGTTGCCGTAACTAACAGAATTGTTGTAACAGAATTTCAGATGTCACTTTTCCAAGGAAGGGCAAGAATCTCCTGAAGAAAGCTAATTCTTTAAATTCTGAGGCTCTGCTTTCTTAAGATGCTCTGTAATTTCTATGACACTTGCTAAAGGCAACATCTGCAATAGTTTTATTTGCCAGTTTAATATGCCAGATGCAGTTGCTAGCAGACAGCTTTACTTTTTGTCTGTGATAAAGAGGTGCTAGAAGATGCCATGCTGTAAAGTTCCTGATAGCTGAAAGGTGAAGGGGGCTGGTGAGAAGAAGCGAGCACTGCGTGCCTGGAGAGCTGCGACTGCATTATGTGTGTAAAGGGGGCCCCTTGTTTCGTTCTGTATCTGCCTGCCTGTTTTTCTGAAAAAAAAAAAAAGGGAAAAAGGGTGTGTGTTGCAAACATAGGAAACTGTATCATTGCAGGGCTGCGAGGAAGGCATTCCGGGTAGAAATAAATGACCGTTTAAAAATTGCTTGGGACAGCATTAAAAATGTAAGCCCATCGTGGGCCATTTTGCATACTCATTTGTGGTGGTTCTTCATCAGGCATGTTGTTACTGCTGTTAAAGTTTTGGAATCGGTAATACTGGTTTGAGTCATGCACTTCTAACCTAACTTACCCCAGAGCACTGCACTGTACTAGAAGGATGCCACCATATGTGTCTGTCACACTCCCGAGCCATATACGTAGCTTACATCATTTGTCGTATTCACTTCTGTTTATCAGCATTTTTTCTGGACTGCTGATGTGAGCTTTTTCTAGTAATATGAGGAATAACTGTCTTGTGAAGAATGCGGTAGCTATAACTTGGTAATGTGTTTTTTCTTTGCACTAAGAACTACGAGAAAGGATAATTTACTGATGTTAGAATTTACTTTTAACTTATTCTAAGCCAGAGTTTCTTCCTTTAGATCACAGTATTGCATTGAAATGGCTGAATATTTGCTTTGTTCAGTTAGCATTTTCCAATTCTAAAATAACCACTATGATGTGTCTTAAGGGAGCTGCAAATAAAATATGGATATCTAATTTTTGTTATATTTTGTAACGAGTGTACTAATAGCACTGTATAGCAGGCACTAGACAATGTAAGAGCCACTGATTCACCCAGCTGGTATCATTAGTAACTCTGTCAGTGAAGCTATTTTTGATGACTCAATATTCATAAAAGGGCAAAGTAGAGAAAACAGAATGTGATAAAGCTGGGATTTGAAAGCCCCCATTATACAGTCAAGATAATAGTCACAACAGGGGCTCTGATCAGCTCACAAGACTAGTTCCAGTCTGCTCTGCTTGGATTTTGCACTACAAAACCTAGGGAAATTGGGGCTATGTTATTCTTCAAACATCAGCCACTAGATTAGACAGATCTCTGCAGATTAGGCTTTGTTTTCTGATTAGGAGGATAAACTACTCCTTTGTCCATAATAAAGCAGAAAGAAATCTGCTGCAAGTACAGCAAAGATTAATGTCCTTTCTTATATGGCTAGTTACACGGTGGATGCTACAAACCAACTGGAAATTGTCTCTTACCCGCTATAAACTATTTTTTTCCCCACTTTTTATATAGTTTCACCAGCATGGTAGCTAGCTTGTGCATCTTGCACTTGGGTGGTAGATAGCTCGAGCTGAGCCACAGTGACTGCTTAAAAACAACACAAGCTTTAAAACAATGACTGTTTAAACTGACTTCAGTAGGTGTCAAGTGTCAACCGCTTACAGGAGAATGGTGTTGGCTCTGGTTCTGAACTGACAACATACATAAAGCCCCAAGTTTTCCACCACCCTTTGTGTTCAGTTGGCAAACCCCATGCTCTGAGCTGAAGCTTCCAGGGAGCTTCAAATGCAGGTTTGCTCTGCTGCTCGGTGGGATCACTGGTACACTGGAATGACTCAGTTGCTCTCACGGGCTTGTCTCCCAGTTAACATTTTCCTGAGTTCAGTATCTGGCCTCTGTAAGGTACGGCCTGAGAGTCTCTTGTTTTACACACAGATAAATTCTTAATCCTCAATCTATTACAATCACTAAGAAAATCCAATTAACTTCAGTGGAATCTGTAGTTGAGAGACCAGACAAAGTGATGGATTCAGATTGTGAGACTGGGAACTGCAGAGAGTACCACCGAAGCCACTGGGAATATTTACAGCTTTTATAAAATTAAACAAACACATCTTTGTGAGACTGGAGCCTAAAGACCAAAGTATACCTTCATTTATGCTTGTTCTCTGATGTAAGAAATTAGGTTTTCTACACATAAACAAGTCAGAATTTGGCTCTAGGTAAGCAGAACATTATTTTCAAAACTTTGAAAAGCAAAAAGCAGGTGTTAAGAGTCTACATTTTTCCTGTAATGTCTTACAAAGCTGATGCTCTTAGTAGCACTATTCTTAGAAGTGTCTTATCATTCCCTAACAAAGGCTGCTCTCTTACATGTGCAGGAAACGAACATGAGATTAATTACCCGAGTGTAACTTTCTGTAAAAACAGAGAGCTTAATGCTAAATGCAGAGAATTCATTAGAAAGCACAGGGAGCTTCACTTCAGCAGGCAAATACTCTAACACAGGTTTAACAGCATGTGCAGTGCTTTTCTCTCTATCTGATACTCGACCCATGAATCCACCACGTCAGCCTACCTAAGAGGCAGTCGTGCAAGGAGTCTTCTGGGAGAGCGTTCTCTGTGTGTGTTGCAGTTCTTTGTCCCCCAAGTGTGACCTGAAAGCTGCGCCACTCTCTTTTCCCCCCTTGGTTCCAGCTTTTCTTGCTGGTTGGGGGCTGTGTGGGCCTGAGGGGTGCCAGGGAACCCCCAGAGCTCCGGGGGACCTGGGTCCGAGGCGAGGGCGAGAGAGGAAGAAGCTGCTACCAAAAACTAGGAAGTGGTGGTGGTGGAGGTGAAGTCCATCACGCTCTAGACTGAAAATGCTAAGTTTCAGGCACAGCTTGACACTCAGCCCCACGGGAGGAAAACCTGACCCCACTGGAGATTTTTGATATTGGTATCAGTGGACCATGAGTACCAGCCTCTGTGGGAAATTAGATGTCATGGGAGAACCTGCTTCAGGTTTGATGGGTTTCACAGTGCCTTACATTAGTGCTGAATACATCCAACCAGGGATTTGGATTAGGCATTCAGAGCCACAAGGGAAAAACGTGTTTATGTCTGTTAAAAAAATTTTTAAAAAATCAGAAGGCTCAGGGTGGTGTTGTTCACACACCCCAATTCCGTAAGCTCAGCCTTGAACAGCCAGCTTCTGCTACTTTTCATATGGAAATATATCTGCTCACTGACTGCTAATATTTGTTTTCTGTTTATTGGAGAGGAGGGAGAATGGTTTGATGGCCTAGAAAACAAAGGAATTACTACAGCCAGTGCAAAAAGTCACTAAGAGGAGGTAAAAAGACATGAAAGAAGGCACAAAGGATGTCTAATGCAGTAAGAGATCAGTGCCATTGAGAAGACACGTTGTTCATGGGCTGATAAGGAGAAGGAGATGGGATTTGTAACAGGCAGCTAATTTCAACCTGTCCGCAAATCACTGTCCTGCAGTTTGTTACACCGGTGCGGAGCAGCAGCGGTCACTAACCAGCCTGCCTGCCGGCTCTCGTGAATGCCACACCAGTATCCACTTACCGTTAGCATTAAGTTCCATGGTTTGCAACAGTAAAGGGCTGTGTACAGATGCTTGCTTGTTGTGAGTCAGTGCCGCTCCAGTTAAGCCAATGCTGCACAGCTGTACCCCAGCTGAAGAGCTATTTTTAATCTCCAGTACTATACAAATTGATGAGGGAAGACCACTTGCTCAAAAAAAGGCAAGTTTCCCACTTCACTTGAGTGACTGGATTCTTCAAACATTATTGAAAAACAAAATTCCTTGTCAGCATCTCGAGAACAGGAGTCCAAAATGGACCCTGTGTTAGAAAATTTAGCCATGCACTTCTTCCCACACTACTTCTTGGAGTGTCTGGCCTGGGAAGACAAATCAAGGTGTAAATTAACCTACCAGATGCAAAAAGCTAGTAAAGCAGTGTCCGTTCCTGCTGTCCCTGAGTGAGGGGCAGAAGGGCACAGCAGCAAGGAGCTGTAGATGGACAGCTCTGACTGTTGGGGGGATCTACCAGAACTCAACCACAGCACCCCACTGCCAGTGTTTTACAAGGTAAGAGAATCTAGATGACTTCTCCATTTTCAGCTGAAGTTCTGGTATTTATCAGGAGAACAAACGAGAAGTTACTGGCCACTAAGAAGAAAAAGTAAACTACAATTATGGAAGAGTTTGCTCAAGTAATAGGAACAAGAGTCCCCCAGCACTGCTGCGGGCGGGTGGGATGCAGAGCGGCTGCTCTCTGATCTAGCGTTGGGCTGGTGTCAGCAGAGGACACTGCCACCCTTGCCTTATAGAAATCCCCAAGTGCTGTGTGAGGTCAAGTACTTCTGCTGCTGGTTTGGGATTTGGAGGAAGTTACTGAAAAATAACTATCAAAGAGAAATCTGAACTTAATTTTTGTCCATAAGCCTTTTTATTTCCAAATGCTTCCTACAAAGCCTCACCTCTTGAGCTCTGTCCCTGCTGAATAGAGAGTTACAGCCGCTTTTCATACCCTGCTGGAATCAACATCCCGAACTCCCATTGAAATAACTGAGTTTATTTAATCAATTTGTGTAAGTTTTATAACTCTAGCTTATAGGCCAGGTGGGAATAGGAGTCCCATGTGATGGAGAAAGTTGACAGAGCCTTTTAGCTGGTTCTAAACATAAGTTTTGTACTTATGTTTTTCCTGCTGTTACTTCGTTTTAAAATCCAGCATATATTCTATCTGGTTTGTATATTAAGGAATAACTAAATTTTGAGAAAATGAAGCCTTTCATGTAGAAGCTCCTGTGCTGCAGACTACGTGTTCCTTTCTCTGTGAAATCCTGAAAAAATTGATCTCACTGGTAAAATAACAGCAGAAAATTTATTTTAGGGAGGAGTTTCCATCATTGGGGTTAAGCATTTGTAATTAGCTAAATGCAAATCAGACCATTTTCCACCACTTAACCTTGTTTTGGTAGGTTAAATGAGATGTTTATTCTAGACCATTTTCTTCCATTTTAACCATGTTTTGGTAGTCTAAATGCAATGTTTAATGAGATAGGCTGACTTCTAAGAAAAAAATAATTTCTAAAAAACACTGCTGTTCTTGGCAAGCCGTATATCAGAATGTTAAGCAGAATAATTTCCCTTGAACTATTTATTTGGGTGGGGCCGTAATAGCCCTGAAGCCCCAGTTTAATCTTTGACTACATGTTTTCAGAGCACAGGAATGTCCAGCTATTGGTTTCTATTCAAAACAGAAACCCGCGAGTTATCAGGTCTTTGCATTCAAAAACAGAGACTTTAAAAAAACATGCTAGTTTGAAATAGAGAAGGAAATGTTAAATTGAGTGGTAATTAAACTAGTGATGCAATCAAACATGTCTTAGAGGAAAAATCATTGCCAGTAGTACTTTGGTGAAGTCTTTGTTGTAGCATGAAAACTACAATATGGATAAACACGTTACTTCTACCAATAATGCATTAAAATGCTATGAATGTGTATTATGTCAATTTGAAAGGTTTTTAGGGAAAAGAACAAGTTTACTCCTATAATGTTACTCGGAAGGGAAACAGTTGTTTTATTTGCTTTCTTGTCTTTTTCATTTGAGTTGGAAATGAATTAGTAATGTGATAAGACAAGGAAAAAATGCCATCTTTGAAATGAAATTTGCATGTCAAAACATTACATCCAGCCAGATAAAATAGATTTTCCTCTCTCTTGTTTAATTGTTGAATAAAATGCAATACTTTAGCTTTTTATTTTTTCTGCTTTACAATAGCCTTGACTTGTTTCAGGTTGTGTTGCATCAGAAAACAACAAAAACAAAACAAACAACAAATATATAGGCATGCAAAACTCAGTTTTAAAATCTGCCGCAACTTGGTATTTTCTAAAAATAAACCAAAACTGATGTCTAGTCTTCGTGGCAGAAAAATACTCCCTTTCTGAGGCTAACTCATTAATAGCTTTGTAATTGTTAGAATGAGACAACTGTTCTTAGAGATTTTGTTATTCCCTGCCCTTCTGATGCCAGAAACCCCACCTGACCCCTGCAGCCAAAACCGCGGTATAGCTTTCCACAAAAGCCCTGAACAGCCCATTTCAGTTATTCAATATCCTTTCCCATAGAGCATTTTACAGAAAGGCAGGAAAATGTCATTATTAGTATGCATTTAAAATTACCTAACTTACTGTGTTGATTTAAATGGAACTTAGATTGTCATCCGAAAGTTTTTTAACTTGTTTTTAACAATGCTTTTGAAAAGACAGTAGTTCCTGTGAGCCCTGTTAGTGACAAATATTCATCCTGTGACTCCCAAGTTTCAGGGACCGTGGGTTATGTACCTATACTTCTGTTGGACAGAATAATGGGCGTAATGGGACCCTTTCTAAATTTGCAACTGTCATCATCTCTCAGCAGAGTGCATAGTTTGTGAATAATCTGTTTTTACATACCAGACTTGCAAACTATTTGTAGAAGTTCAAGGATTTTAGCGTTGTGAAGACATTTTTTCAAGCTGACATGAACGGGTCGTGCCGAGGAGAATCCAATAGCTCAGAACAAGCAAGAACTACGTTTTACTTGCAGACTTTACAAACTGCAGTACAGCCACTAAGTTTACAGAAGTATTGAGTTTATAAACGCTGGGAAAGCTGAACGTGGATGCCTGCTGTCAAGCTGTGCTTCCAAGATCTGTTGCCAATTCCACAGAAAAGCCACTGGCATTCAGAGGTGACCGTGTGCTGATAAAATCGCTATGAGATGAGAAAAAGCATCTGAAGAGATGCCAGCTGAGTTTACAGTAGCAATGAAGAAACAGTTTCACGAGAAGCCATACGCTGCTTCATGCTCACTGCTCACTGCTATTCCAGCTACTACGTCTGTATTGTTTACTAATATTTATAGTGGAAGCTTTGCAAGCTTAAGAAGTTTTATTTGTAAGAAGTTCAACGTTTTGAACCCATCCTAAGAAAATGATCAAGTTCTCACTGAGTCCTTAGGTTTAAAAATAAGAAGCACTTGAGTAACTCAGGGAATTGCTTTTTTGAGCTACTTGGGCACATTGCTCCCACTGAAATAGGATTTGCAAAATGTTTTCACTGGGTCCTCCTCTGACTCCAGGGCTGTTTTTACAGGTCTTCACTGGCTAACTTTCCCTTTAAAACAGTGGGATTTGGACTGTCAGCTGAAAATGGGACTCTTATTCCAACTTCACTTTGTGCTTTTTAAAATGTTCCTTTTTGACAGATAGCTCTGAGAGTCCTATCATGCCTGAGCCATGGATTATAAGCTCACGCTGAACTGGTTTTGAAAAGCGAGGGGAAAACACCAGACAAGTCCCATGGTTACTTCAGTATCCTCCCCAAACTCCCGCGTTCATCTGTGCTGAGCCTGAGAAATATTCAAGCTGAAGCATCATTAAGACAAACAAACAGAAAGGTTGGGGGACAGTCCGACTGGCACAGGCAGAACAGGCTTCGTGACGGTGACACTGCTTTGGTTCCCCTGTGCATCCCTCTGCGTTGGGTTTGCAGACCAGAAACCTAATAATATTGGCTTGTAAAGGGAAAAATTGAAGCATTTATCAAAGTGTTACTAGACTGCAATGCTTTAACAGTTATGAAAAATACGTTCTTTTTTTTTTCTTTTGTTTTTTTTCAAATTCACAACTGAAAGTACTGTTGCTATGTTACTGTAATGGTGTGTAGGCTGCTAAATAAATAGAGGGAGTTTAGTCCATGCCAAAAATAGAAAGCCAGGTCAGAGGTGACATTTGGGACATGTTGAGAAAAAAAGAGAATATATAATTATTTCTTTCCTTCCTATCATTCTCTTCAGTCTCATTAACCCCAGACTACTTAGAAGGAAATTACAACAGAATTTCTGGACATGTGAGAGTACTAAAAATTGACACCTCTGAAATTCCACTAAGTCTTTTGGCTCTATTTTTTGCAAGATCAAATTTGCAAAGGACACTGGTAAAACCGTGGCACCTCACACACTTGTGAATTGAATAGCTGCTTCGAGGTATCAAAAGGCACGGGGAACTGCTGAAAGTTCACTCTGCAAAGGTGTGCTTAGAAGGGAAAATCCAACACAGGGAACGAGCTTTGAGAAAATGTGCTCCTGTGAAGCCAGGAACAGGAAATTTGAGTCCATTGTCCTTTTTTGGGACAGTTTGGCAGGTTACCAAGGACCCGACATACAAAAACATGCTTTGGCTCTTGTGCGAGTAGCACTAGGTACCTGCTTGCCCCTTCAGCTGCCTCAACATCTCTGTAACCCCGGCTGGTGACCATGTGCGAGTGCTTCATTTGTCCAGGAGGGTCATTGTTATCCCTCCTCTGCTGCCTGCCTGTGCTCCTCAGGTACAGACCCTAGCACAACGAGCTCTCATTTAAGCTCCAGCAGCTGATTCAGTAAATGGTGGGAACTGCAAGCTGCTAACATGAAAACTGGAGCCCAGTTCTCCCTCCATCCATGTCAGCCGGAGCACGAGCAGCCCTTACCCTAGGAATGAGCACTCCAGCCTCGTTACGTGCAGACATCCACCTCTGACTTTATTTCCAAAACATTATCGCAGGTGCTGGGTGCTCTGGGCTCTGTTCCCCTGGCCACACAGATCCTCAGACCCCTTCCAGCCCCTTGCGGGTGTTGCTGCGGGTGTGCACAGTGCCCCGATGCTCCGGTCCTGCCTTGCCCTTGGTCCCGCTGCTTTCATGTGAACATCGGCAGCAGGGCAGCTGTGAGCTGTCAGACCTTCCCCTAGCAGGAGGCAGGACACACAAATGTGGACCAAGCTCGCTCATGTGTGAGTTAATTTAGCAGGTTTGTAATTAATCACAGAACCATAGAATCACAGAATGGTTTGGGTTGGAAGGGACCTTGAAGACCATCTAGTTCCAATCCCCTGCCATGGGCAGGGACACCTCCCACTAGACCAGGCTGCTCAAAGCCCCATCTGACCTGGCCTTGAACATCTCCAGGGATGGGGCATCCACAGCGTCTCTGGGCAGCCTGTTCCAGTGTCTCCCCACCCTCACAGTCAAGAATTTCTTCCTCATATCTAATCTACATCTCCCCTCTTTCAGTTTAAAACCGTCACCCTTCGTCCTATCACTACACTCCCAGATCAAGAGTCCCTCCCCATCTTTCCTGTAGCCCATTTAGGGACTGGAAGGGGCTCTAAGGTTTCCCCAGAGCCTTCTCTTCTCCAGGCTGAACAACCGCAACTCTCTCAGCCTGTCTTCACAGGAGAGGTACTCCAGCCCTCTGATCATCTTCGTGACCCTTCTCTGGACCCGCTCCAACAGGTCCATGTCCTTCTTATGTTGGGGGCCCCAGAGCTGGACGCAGTACTCCAGGTGGGGTCTCATGAGAGTGGAGTAGAGGGGCAGAATCGCCTCCCTCGGCCTGCTGGCCATGCTTCTTCTGATGCAGCCCAGGATGCGGTTGGCTTTCTGGGCTGCAAGCGCACATTGCTGGCTCATGTTGAGCTTCTCATCAACCAACACCCCCAAGTCCTTTCTCCTCAGGCTGCTCTCAATCCACTCTCCACCCAGCCTGTATTTGTGTTTGGGATTGCCCCAGGACCTTGCACTTGGCCTAATCTGGAAGATCTTCTGTTTAAATATATGTTTACTTATAAACAAATTACTAATGTGAGACAATATGAGGCATCTAATTTCTTAGTGAATTAGGCAAGAAACCCACAGCCATAACCTAAACCGGTTCAGTGCATGCGATCCCATTAGAGATTTCTTTGTGGTATTTTTGTAGTTCCACAAATCTATTACTTTCCTACAAACAAACAATGTAAATGTGCCCCCTACCCAAGAGACCTTTGGATTTAAAGTTGGAATCTGAGGCATTCCAGAAAATCCCACATTTACCATAAAACTTCGAGAGGAGAATTAAATTAGAGGGTACAACAGGAGCCAATGATGCTAAGTACGGTTATTCTTGTTCCTAAATTGCAGGGGTCCTTAAATTTTCATTTTATTTGTTAATATTCCTTGAATGAAGGGCTGGAATTCGAATGGCTAGGAGTATTTCCTAACACGATGGATGTGAATAGCTGGTTTAATAAGAAACTTTCCTAATTTTCAGCCACAAGCCAACCCCTAGTGCCTTAGACCTTGAGACATGTCCGCAGAATGTCTGAGGTTTTGTATCAGAAAATGAACAAGTCATTTAGGATCCATCAGGGTTACTTATTTACTTCCATTAGGAGTTTGCTGCTGCTGCGATTGGAGACATTTCTTGTTTTCTAGCACAACCAGTATTCAGCCTCAGACTGAAGGAGAGAGTGTTAGAGGCTTTCTTGTCCCCTGTGGAGTTCAAACCCTCGTTTGGGCTCTGTCGAGTCCTTTACCCTTGCCAGAGACTGCATTTATCTCAGACTCTAAAGAGCAATTATTATGATTTATCTGTCTTCAGAGTGAATAACATTTTACCAGGCATTTTCTACACAGAAATCTCCAGCCGGGAGAAGTGCAACCTACAGCCTGTCCTTTCCAGGGCTTTGTTGCCCACGCTCAGCAAATTGCCCAGTTTTAACCAGCAGCAGCAGCAGCATTGCTAAATGGAAAGGAGGATGAATTATACCCTCTGCAGTTCTCTTATGTTATCCTCCTAAAGGACCTATTTGTCTTTCATTATATTTGCAGGTCCTTTGTGCTTGAAATGATCTTCTAAACTTTATAAGTAAACTCGGTTTGCTGGCTGGTAAATTGAAGCTGTTTACCCAGTCGAGTACTCCAAGTGGGCTGCAATGACGTTTGCCTGTGCTCTTTGTCAGGGCCAACAGCTGGATTGTTAAAACTGAACAAAACGATGTCAAGGCAGAAGATGGCAGACGTGGCCAGGTTTCAGCTAAGCTGTAGTTAGCTGGGTGAAGATTAAGTATCTTTACACCGCTGCTTTAAATCCCTAAGGACTCCCCTCATGATGGCACTTACCTTGCCGTGGCTTCAGAGGTGCTTTCGTGAAACTTTCCATTCGAGAACGGGCGACCCGGGTTTGGGAGGTGAAGAGCCAGAGCGAGCTTGCGCAAAGCGGGAGCTGTGCGGTCCTTTCCGGAACACACTGATGGAGAGGGATCATCGGAGAGATGCACCCCAGTGATAAGTCTTAGGAACATTTCCAAGCAAATGATTTGCATGTAGTTTAGCAACCTGAGCTATGTGAAGATTTCAGCAGGGGCAACCCTAATTCTCATATACTGAGAAATTACTGTGAACCCACAGGCAGGTTTCAGTTTGACTCATTCCTCGGGTTTACTGGATTTGGAAATGGAACTGGGATCCCTATATGAGCATATCGTTGTAGATTTTAGTTCAGAGATGGGTTTTTTTTTTTAACAAAGCAACTGCTTTATGTGCTGTCTATGCGAGAGAATGAAAGCTAAGGAGCAGAGGAAAGCACACAGATGAAAGCAACTTATTTCGTTGCAGGGCAGCCGGTCACTTCTGACTCGCACCTAGGGCTGCTGCGGTCAAGGTACCTGCTCTGAGTGGAAACATGGTCACACAGGGTCACTCCAGACCTAGTTCATGGTGCCAGTTTAGGGCAGGATCTTCATGGTTCCTTGCTGGGACTGACAAGACAAGGCATATGACCCCACACAGCAACAGCAGCAAGTTCGGGGATGTAGCACAATCGAGTCTATACTATCAAGCAGGAAACTTCTCCTTTCCAAACTAAAATTCACCCATAATGGACAGAAAGGCCAAGTAAACATTGGCTGTAATAAGCTGCTGGAATTGGGCAGGCATGCAGTCAGACTGGAAGGTTAGAGCTGAAGCTTTCATTTGCATTTATCAGTTTGCACAAATCTGCCTGGAATACCTCTCTGAAAAGATTTCAGATATAAAGTACTTAGGCTCATCAGAAAAAAATATCCTGAAATAGAAATGGCACCTCATGTTCTCTAGCAATATACGAACTTAAGGAGAAACCAGAAGCCAAAAAAATGCAGTCACAAATTCTAACCCATTATGACCATATTTATGGGGAATATTTAAGTGATCTGAGCTGTTTCCCCTACATATTCCTTACTACTAACAACAGTACCTTGCGATCGGTGAGATCTCGTCTTCATTAAGCACTGAACTTGAATATCAGAGTTGAGCTTCAGGCTTTTCTCTTTAGCTTTGGTATCAGTTGGCTGGATGCAGATCAAGCACAGAGCCATGGTCCTCAGCAACATGGGAATGGGGAGAGAAAAGCAGAGAGGAGGGTTTTGCCTCAGGGTGGAAACTCCCAGGTCTGCCATTATCAGAGCTCCTAGTAGCTCCAGCGTAACTGGGAGAGGTGGTATATGGTAAGGGAACTGCAGCATTCACCAACTTGTAATTGGAAATTGAAGACAATGAATGGATAAGAATATGTTATAAAGCACAATTTCACTTTATTTTGTGTAACATTTTTCGTACAAAACTTTTCACTCAAAGAGCTTACAGCCAGTTAGAATTATGGTGAAAAATAAAAGCAGAGTTGCAGAGAAATTGGTGACTTCTTAAAAAGAGTAAACTGTCACTGAAAAATCTCACTTTCTATTTGAATGATAAAATCTATGCAGGGTGCAGCCATTTTTGCTTTGCCTGACATAAGATTTGCATGACTCACAGCCAGCAGCAGGCTGAGGACCTAGAAATACATAATGCAAAAGCAGATGCTGGCTGCTGGCCGCTGGCTGGGGAATTCCCCTACCATCTTTGAAATGATGATCCTGTTTGATGGGGCAACACACAGAGTGCGAGGCAAGCGCATATAATGGTTCTCCCCCAGGTGAGGTTATTAATCTGAAGGGTGAGAGACCGTGTGAAGGCTGCTAACCACCTACTGTCATAGCAGTCAGTCCCAGCTGGTGAGGATGGGTGATGTAATGGATCAAGCAGGAGGAGAAAGTTTTCAAATGGGAGGGTGTAAAATTTGAAAGGCTGCATGTAGGAATGAAGAGTCGCAGTCCTAATTCGAGTACGCCGGCAGCTCAGCAGATGGCCCAGCAGATGAGTTGCTATGCACCACCGTATGTGTGAGAACATGAGAGTAATGGCGAGGCTCCACGCAGAAATGTAGCCCTGCCCCGTGCATGGTATGGTGTAACATCAGATGCCACATTCCGCAGCCCAGCTGGGCCCTCTGTCCCCCATTGGGGCGCTTTGTTGGCTTCCACACAGAGCTTTCCACCACAGTATTTCATATTGCTGTTCTGCATTACAGTGATTTCCTCCACCATGCTTTGCCTTCCCTCTCCAACAGAGCAAGAGCCATCCCCAGGAGTGCAGGTCCTTGCCAGTCCCCCTAACACCGACGTCACATCGCTAACTTCTCCTCCTGCCCTAGGCTGCAGCTCTCAGGCTGAGCTGGCACATCTCTTTGGGTGGAAAACCTCCTGCTTCAGGCTGTAGAACAGCCTCACTGGGATGTTTTGGGTTTATCTCTTACGATTCCAGTTCCTCTAGCAGCAAAGTCCCATGGGCACAGAGATTTCATGTGCATCCTGTATGACTTCCACCCTCCCTAATACCTGCAGCCCTTTGGGAATTTTAGGGAAAAAGTTCAGAAAATCTCTAAAAATCCATTCTTTGTTTAAGAACTGAGCAGTTTGCTTTTGACTTTCTCCAGGGGATCTGTTTTGCTGCTTACTGTTTGTGAGACTTTCGGGCTCTGGTTGCAGATCAGCTATGTGCTTATAGCTAGACCCTGGAAAAAGCCACTAATAGCTTAGAGTAGCCCTGGCCACCTCACAGTCACGTTGCACTGCCGCTCAGCATAACCGTGTTGGGAGCTTTGTTTTTTCCAGTGGTTTTCTAACAAACCTCTGGTAATGCAGAGCAATATATTCATGTGGGAAATTCCAACAATCCATGTTTTGTACACAGCAAAAATATGTCTCACTAACCAGTTTTCGTGTAACACTGATGAAATGACTACCACGAAATTGTTTCAAGAAGCTCCATTTCCAGTGCAATCTACAGGAAAATGACATAGGTGCATGAATTCATGCAGGAATTCAAATCACTATAATTAAGCTGATAAACATCTTCTCAGGTGTGCTTGGGATGAGTGACATCTTTTGCCTTTTATCATAATCCACTTCTGAAGCAACACAAACTAAACTGGGAACAATGTTCTGTTTTCCAGTATCAGAGTGTTCCCATGGCATACTTGACGCCAGCAGGTACACGGCAGCTCAGCTGCTCTCGTAAAACTGCAGAGAAGCCCTTAGATTCAAACAGCAATGACACAAGCAGTGGTAATCCCTGCTTTCCCACATGCTATCCTGCCAGATTCCTTTTATCATCTTGCAGTCTTAAGAGCATTCTTCAGGTTTTGTATCTCCTTCACCCTTGGTATATTTACTTGGACTGTGACCAAAGAGATTCTTTAATCCCTCCTATGTTCATGATGGTCCTCCGGAGCCGGCAGAGACTACCAGCTGCACTGAGCTCATCCAAGGGCAGACTGTCATTTCCATCATGGGTTGGCCCACTGGGACAGCAGTAATTCTGTGAGCCCCCAATGAAGGTTGTGTGGACCAGGTGGTGGACTAGGATACATGGTTGAGGATATTTCACTATTGGACCTTTAAAGTGTGTTTAGCAAGGAGAATGTTCTGATCTTCCATAATTAAATTCTTTATGTACAGCAGCCAAACGACAACAAAAAAGCCCAGGTCTATATTCCTGGCTTGTATCAGGAATAGTGTGGTGAGCAGGACTAAGGAGGTGATCGTCCCCCTGTACTCAGCACTGGTGAGGTCCCACCTTGAATACTGTGTTCAGTTTTGGGCCCCTCACTACAAGACAGACGTTGAGGTGCTGGAGCGTGTCCAGAGAAGGGCAATGAGGCTGGTGAGGGGTCTAGAGCACAAGTCTTGTGAGGAGTGGCTGAGGAAACTGGGGTTGTTCAGCCTGCAGAAAAGGAGGCTGAGGGGAGACCTCATCACTCTCTACAACTACCTGAGAGGAGGTTGCAGTGAGGTGGAGGTTGGTCTCTTCTCCCAGGTAACAAGGGATAGGACAAGAGGAAATGGCCTCAAGTTGCACCAGGGGAGGTTTAAGTTGGATATTAGGAAAAAAATTTTCACAGAAAGGGTTATCAAACATTGGAACAGGCTGCCCAGGGAAGTGGTGGAGTCGCCATTGCTGGAAGTATTTAAAAGACGGGTAGACGTGGTGCTGAGGGACATGGTTTAGTGGTGGTTTTGGCAGTGTTAGGTTGATGGTTGGACTCGATGATCTTAAAGGTCCCTTCCAACCTAGACCATTCTATGATTCTATATTCACTGTTTGTAAAATAAAACTCTCTGAAGCATCTCTCAGCATACGGACTGTGAGTCAAAGTGGAAGGTTTTATGTTAGTAAAGGAAAAATTAAACATCATCATCTGTCTTATTGTAAAGAAGCAGAAGGACGTTAAAAACTATGTTATGCTGGCTCACATTTTTTCTACATAAATGAATTTTTTGGGCATCGTACATACTTACAGTAAGACAGTTAAATAGGAAATAGTGAAATCCACTATGATTTTTACATAACTTTTTCTTTCATAACATACTTGTGCAATAGAGTAGTCAGAATACAATAATCAAACTATGTTTTTTCCATGCTTGAACAGTAGTGGCCATCAGGAAAATTGCATGCTACATATATTCAGTGAATGGACTGAGCAAGGAAGTCACCTCCAAGGAAACTGAAATTAGTTTTCTGTGCTTGGGTAAGTCGACTTTTGCCATGAAGAAACATAAAGAGGACAAAAACCCTCTTGTTTGCCACCATTCCTCCTTGGAGATGGTGCCAGTCGGCACTGGGGTGCTAATGCTGCTCTCGGATCCAGTCCGCAGCCACCTGGGTTGTCCAGGGACTGTCCTCACATAGGAGTGGTGGCAACAGGCCTGACGTGTTTCTGGTAAAGACACTGGAGGAGCCTCCAGAGCGGCAAAGAGAAATGCCCAAGTGCTGGAAAAAACCTTAACCTTCTCGTAGGAAGCACCGACCAGTTCTGACAAGGGCTCTGCCATTGCAGACACCCTTTCTGCCTGGAGCACTTATAACTGTAGTGTAGCAACTTATTTGAAAAACTGGCTGAAACGGCCAGTTATCACTCAGCTAGCGTAGGGTGTTGGCTCTTCTCTTCCCAGTAAAATCACCAAGCTGCGGCCAGGGTCCATTCTGGGAACAGGCTACAGGTGCTCTCGTCGGTCAGCAAATACCAGAACCCCAGCGCAGGGAGTCAGCAACAGGGAGCGGGGAACACGTCCAACACCTGTTGATAATCCAGTTATTAAAAAAAATGTTGACTTGATGAATTTCTAAGCAAAAAACTGTTATGTCGGAAGGGGACTCCTCTAATGCTCAGCTCCTAGGGTCAGGGGTATAGCTGTGATAAGATCAGGGACACCTCAGCTGGGTGGAAAGAAGAACTGAGCTATCCAGATAGTTATCTAACTACACGAGGCCTTGGCAGCTTTGACCCTGTTCTTTTGAAACCCATGTCTGACTATGTTATATATTTGGCTTACTAGTATTCCTGGATTTGCTCTTTTTTTGGCGGAAATGTCACTAATTACTAATTTAGTTCAGTGGAATAAGAAAGAGCCCAACTGTGTATACATAGTGCATTTAGTGGTTTCAATCCTTAGCTTATAATTGCTCTTTCCTGAATATGATGCTGTTGGGAAAATTCTTCATTTCGCAGTGTCAAGCCGTTAATTAATCAAGGACCAAACCAGAAGCAGAGCACTGCGGAAAAAAATTCTTAGGTATGGAAAGTCACTGATAGCAAACCCCTGTGGAAGCGGTGCCTGGCTGCGGCTGGGGAGCTTGCCTTCCAGTTAGACATTCCCCGGGCTGACAACGCAGGGCTGCTGCCTTCTCCCCACACACTCTGTGCCCAGCTGCGTCCCTCACGTGGAACTGGAGCAGGACAGAGGCAGCAGATTTGTGTTGTGGGAATGCAAGACACACACACACACACACACAGAAGTCTTATGCTCAGCGCAGCCCAAGACTTGAAGGTCTTTTTAGAGTCCTTTGGCTTTGCTGCTTTTGGCTATATCCAGCCAGCCCACGTCTCCCGCATTCTTCCTTCTGGGGGTTTTCATGGCTAACCCTCAACATCCATACAAGGGCTTCCCTGGCTTCTTTGGGGGGCTGTGACCCGTGCTAGCCCACAGAAAAGCAAAGTAGCCACATGCTTAGGAAATGGCAAACAAACAGAAAGATCTCTCGTTGCTGTTTCTCTCCCTTGAACTGCAGCTTCCTTAATCACACGTCGCAAAACGGCGCGTGGAGCGGGGTAGGTTTGCCCGTGAGTGGGGCTGTGTGGTCCTGGAGCTCTGGAGGAGGAGAGCTGCTTCTCTCGGATGGTGTTTCTCACACAGAGCACGTGACATCTATCACATAACGCTGTGACAAAACGGTGTTTCTAACACAGAGCTTTGTGAAATGAAATTAATCACAGGTATATGTCATGGTTATCGATTTAAATGTGGATTGGAAAGTATGTACAGCAACAGTCTATTTCTAAAGACATTGATTCTTTCCTGCAAAAGAATGAAAGTGAAAATATCCTGAAAAACAATAAAACAAAAAGTACACTAGCTCTGGCTCTGCAAAAATATAAAAACTTCTCATTGGATGCAAGAAGTGGTATGGGGAAGGGGCATGGGATTATTTTAGTGCTTCATTCATCTTCAATTTCAGTTGTACATTTTGGGTCTGGTTTTGCACCTAATTTTGAAAATCTTGAGTTCCCCTTTTAGCTGTCAAATAGGAATGAACACAGAATCAGCCACGGAGAAGGAGTCTTGGATTAAACAAATGCAAAATCAAATTTATTGAAAGGTGACTACCCAAATACCCCCAAATTCCTAGATAGGCTTAAAACTCTGTCTTCATTTTTTTAAATAAATCATTGTGTAAATTATATACATTGTAACTTCATCACTTTAGCAGTGCAATGATATTAGTAGCCACTGTAATTCTCAACTTTTGTTAAGTAATAAGAAAGTCACAGAATAAAACATGAAAAGACACGATGAGTTTAAAAAAATGAATTCAAACAATCAGTAAGACCAGAAGCTCTGTAAGTGCCAAATTATTGTTGCAGAAGTATTCTTTTTATCTATGGGTCATGATTTCCAAGAAACGAGTGAAAAATGTAAACACTTCCAAGCATTTGTCCCTTTGGGCACAGGGTGTATTAAACAACAACAGCAACAAATACTTCATGGACAGAAAAGAATTGTTGGCCAGGGCATTTTAGACAGAAGCCAATAATGCCTAACTTGGTGAACAAGCAAGAAGAAAAAACTTGCAAATGGTTTTATCACCTGATTTGTGGAAGTTCCACATTCACCTGAGTTTTAAAATGAAGTCTCCTTCAAGATTAAAGAAACAAACTGGAAACCTTTTTCTGTAGTAGAATTCAAAGCAGGAGATGGTTGTGGTAATTACTGGCAAGCGAATAGTAAATACTCTCAGAGGTGAAAACCACAGAGCTGGAAATCATGCTTCTGCTAAGCTGGGTCAGATTCTGTGCTTGATTACACTGCATGAATAAATCATTGGAAGACACATTTCAAGCTCTTTTTTTCAGAAGTGAAAAAATAATCCAAATTCTTACTTTTGCAAAGCAGGGCAGAAATATGCAGAAGAGCGTGGCATCAACAGTTTGCTGCATTATTGGTTTAGAGGTGCCCTTTTGAGTAGTACAGGTACAAATATCCCATTGCTCCCAGGCTAGATTGTAAGATTTGTAAGATTGTATAAGTTATTTAAGCATCAAAATACATTTTGTTTTCTATGTTAGGTCTCTGATGTTGGTTTGATCCCACAATAAAAAGTTAATCGTTCTATCAAAGATAGGCTGGGAATCCATGCTGATAGGGCAAAGGAAAATTGGCAGCATCCAGTCTCTTGTTGATATGAACATTAAATACTGACACTAGGACCATTTAATTTAAAACAAGAAGCACATTGGAATGCCATAAAAATCAGTAAGGTTGCTTTTTCTTTCAAATCTCCTGGAACCCAACTGAGCAAATACTGTAACTTTTGGAGCTGCCGGCTGGCAATAGTAATGCTTCGTGTTTCACCTCAAGTCTTCATCTGTCCACATTCCACTCTGATCGCACACAAAAATAGCTATGGCAGTGCCACAGGAAGGATCAAAGCCAGAGCAAAATTCTTTGAGCTGTACCAGTTGTAGCCCAAGACCACCATAAACCACAACTTTCAGGCAGCGTTGAGTGCAAAACCAGAAAGTGGCTGAGGCTTTTTTGTCTGTTGCCATCTTTGAAATTTCCCCAGTGAAATACAGTTTGCTGGGCAAGGAGTTGTGTTGGAAAAATCTCCCTTGCCTTCTTTGAAAGCTTTTTCAGTTTTCCTCCACATCTTACAGTCAATCCATCAGCTCTCTGGAAAGACTAGTTTTCAGCATACTTCCAGAGTTTGATGCATTATATTGTATCTCTTATCTTTATCATGCACAGTACGCATGGGTTTTGTATGTGTTTGATTATTCTTGTAACCTGCGGAAATCAGAAAAGGAATTTTGCCCCTTGTTTCACCAAGGCCAGGATGCCATTCATCATCTTCCAGGGTGATACTGTTTTCTCCCTCTGTGGTCTTCCCTCTAAATCAGGCTTCGGGAACAGAATCATAGGATCATAGAATCACCTGGGTTGGAAAAGATCTTTAAGATCATTTAACACTGCCAAAACCACCACTAAACCATGTCCCTCAGCACCACATCTACCCGTCTTTTAAATACTTCCAGCAATGGCGACTCCACCACTTCCCTGGGCAGCCTGTTCCAATGTTTGATAACCCTTTCTGTGAAAATTTTTTTCCTAATATCCAATGTAAACCTCCCCTGGCGCAACTTGAGGCCATTTCCTCTTGTCCTATCCCTTGTTACTTGGGAAAAGAGACAGACCCCCACCTCGCTACAACCTCCTCTCAGGTAGTTGTAGAGAGTGATGAGGTCTTCCCTCAGCCTCCTTTTCTGCAGGCTGAACAACCCCAGTTTCCTCAGCCACCCCTCAGAAGACTTGTGCTCCAGACCCCTCACCAGCCTCGTTGCCCTTCTCTGGACATGCTCCAGTATCTCAAAGGATGGGCACAAGAAGAGGCACTTCCCTTGTTATAACCCTGGGAAACAGCTCCCTGGTATTTTGCAATGGCGTCTAACACAGACATCAAGACAGGATCACCATATGACTCTTCCTGGGCTATGTAAACAATTAAAAAAAATTATTTTCTACTTAGGAAAGGCTTTTCTATCTGCAGAAGGACTAGATCAATCATTAAACTTCCTCACAAGTTCATGTGTGTGCTTGTCTTCTACCATCACTCTCATCCTGTCTTTTAAAAGCCTCCTAAAACTCTCAGCAGCCCGGCAGTGTCCTCTGAACGGCCCGCATCTATGCTACAGCCACACTTACTCTTTGGCTGAAAAACATCCATAAACTTATATTTTAGAATCCACTTACTTCTGGCTGATGTAGCAATGTGTGCTTTTGTAACACAACTGTTTCCCCTGACCAGGGGTAATTTTACCTCCCAGTTGGCTTCATTTGAAGCTAGCAGTTAGATTTACGGTTTCAGCAGCAGCGCCCAGCCTGGTTGGGTTACAGACTGCGGCATGCATGTTACTTTTTACACTGCATCCTAACAAGTCACATTTACAAACTGCTTCTCTGAAAAACATGGTAAGAAAGAGTCATAAGCGAAGGAGAAGAGTAGGAGTAATTCCGCATTCAGATCTAAATTTGTGTCAAGTGTGGGATGAAGTTTAAAATAAGAAAAGATAATAGTTGGGGTTCTGTTGTTTCTTTCCACCTCTCGAGAAGTCATTTTTGATCATACTCTTTACCTCTTTAAAAATGTAAATTCAAGTGATGGACCTTTGCTAAAGTGTTTCATGAGTTAAAATTAACCTTGAAAGTTAGCAGGAGGTGTTACTTGCTCTGCATTTATTTCTACTTTGTTTTTTCGTATCTGACCAGAAATGGGTAGCATGCAAATGTCTCTTTGTGGTTTAAACAAATAAGCCATGAAGTCTAAAAAAGGAAAGCAGTCACTGCTTTCTGTGTACAACCACTGCTTTCAGATGTCTCTTTTGTATCTGCCAATGCCTGTGACTACAGCTCCATTTTTACTCAAAAATACTCTGTGTTGTTGGGGTAGGAGGGATCAGAGGAAGGGATTTTACTAAGTTGTTTTTCTCCTTGAAGGGAACTCCTGCAGTATCCCTGCCCTGGAAATCAGCAAGGACCTGGGGGACGGCACAAGGATGAACTTTGTCTTTCCCTACAGAAGGCGAAAGATTTGTTATTCAAAACGTCAGTTAATCCACAGCAGAAAGCTGTAAAGGTTTCAAACACGGTGCCCATCCCCGAATTCCCCTGACAACGTCCGTAGTTTTACAGCTGTCCTTCCTACGCGCTGTTCTCTGCCCTGTTGCTGTGTGCAACACCCAGACAACAAGGGCAACACCTTAAAAGAAAATCTCTCTCTTCATTCAGGGCCACCCTTTTGGGGCATTGTATGCAAGAATTATCTCAACCTTCACAGGACAGAATTTCCCTCCGCTGTCCAACTCTGGCTTCAAGTCTGTAGACAGCACTTTGGATCGGTATGTTTTAATGAAAGCCAGAAGTCAGTAACTTCATTATATTTTTCCTTTTCCTCTTTAGTGTATTAGTTTATTTCTGTCGACTTTGAGCTTTTGGATTTAATTTAGCTCTGATCGTTTCCAGTTAAGATGAGGTACGTGGCTTGAGCAACCTGTGAGCTCTCACCAAGTTAGCTTTGCTGCTCCTGTTAGACACTTTCTTGGTCCTTGCTCTGCTGGAAGGTTTGATGCTTCCAGACTGGTGCTTTTCTCTAATGGTTTATTAGTGAATTATAAAGGCCGCACTCCACTGTATCCTGATCTATTTCGGATGGCACATACTTCATGGCCTTCTAGTTCAGCAGAATTGGTTTTAGAGAGAATAAATAAAATGGAAACACAACTGGAGGATCGCTGACCATTCTTTTTGTTTAAAATACATATTTTCCTCTATATTCAGAGTTGTTAGGCATTCTTTGCACTTTTACTGGTCTCCAGAGATTGGGTCAGACATTTCTATAATTAAGAGTTAAGCATTCTAAAGTTCAAACCGCTTTGTTCTTCATTTGTGATTAATCTGGTTTCTCACATTGCACTTCAGCCTTTGGTTTACGTACTTGCAAAGTGCTTGGTTACTGAGCTGCCTTTCTTTATAATACCATAAAAAATCAAAATATACAGTAAATTTTGACTTCTTTTAGAGAGGGAGAAGAGTTGAAGAAACCCATGGTGCTGAAGCAGCAATACAATGCAGTCTTGCATAAGCAAATGTCTTTTGGTTAAAAAGAAAAAGTAAAGTTTGTGACACACAAGGTAATTAATTTGACTGCATTCTGGCTTCTTCTAGAAAAGCCTACCCCTTCCAATTTGAAGCTTCTAATTACTGACACGGCTGATAGTGAGTTGACCGCTGCTGCAGGCATAGGGAGACTTAAAAGTGTACAGGAAGTTTAGAGCTTGAACAAAATCTTTCCCATAACTTAAGAAAGTAATAGTGAGAAACCCTATAAAGAGCTCCCTGAAACATATGGATTATGAATACACGGAAGAAGAAAGATCAGGTCACAACATTTGTACAGTCCATTAAGCTCCTGTGGATTTGCAAAGCCTGTCTGATGATATTCTGGTTGGGGCAATTCTGGAATGTCCTGGTTTGAGGTAAAAGAGGACCGGCTGCCTGCTATCCAAGGGAGCTGTGCAGAGCCCAGCCCTCAGCTAAAGCTCCCATGGAAGAGGTGAGCATCTCTCAGCATCTGCCCTGAGCTCCTCTGGCCGAGCATCTTCTAGGTAGCTGGGAAACGTACTGCTTTGTTGTCCAGACTTAAATTCCTTTTTCATAACTATAGGTAAAAAATAAGTGTGTGATTCAGAGTTTGGCTTCAGCTGACCCATGGGTCAAGCTGCTGTTGTTTGTTGTTGCAATTTCTATAGTTACACTGGAAGCACTCTGGGCATTTAGGTATTTTGACTGCCGAAAGCCAGAAATATCTAGTTGGAATAAAAGTGTTAATAGTCTGATGGCTGTGTGTGAGTCATAGCCACCGTGGCCTTTGAGACAAAAGAGAGATTGCTCCGAGTCCAGCAGTGGAGAAAGCCCTTCCTCTGTGCAGCCTTACGCGCTCATTGCAGGTCAAACTCAAACTTCCTTACTCAGAGCACAAACAGCTCTTCTGTTTACACAGTCCAAGCTCCCGTACCCCAAGAGCCTTGTATCACAGAATCATAGCATCGTTTAGGTTGGAAAAGACCTTTAAGGTCATCGAGTCCAACCGTTAACCTAGCACTGCCAAGTTACCACTAAACCATATCCCGCAGCACCACATCTACATGTCTTTTAAATACCTCCCGGGATGGTGACTCAACCACTTCTAAAGAAACACCGAAGGGACCACTGCAAGGCTTGCAGAAGCAAACCCTGTCTCGCGCTCACTGCTGAACCCCAGGGAGACTTCCTCCCAGGCAGCTCTGGGACAGGGAGAGGTTAATCATTGCCTGCTGGTTTTGCATGGCCCAGTTGTAAATCAAAATTGGTAGGCATCCAATGTTCCACACCCAAGATTTCCATGTACCTCTCATGCACACCTTCACGTATGGTGCTTACGTGACTCTCCATGGTGCACGGCTTTTGCATTAGAAGAGGAAGTGTCCTCTCGGTTTCATACTATACACAATGGGTATGTTTCAAATACATACTGTGAAACAGCATTTTTCAGAAAGAAAGCCTTCACTGTCTTTGAAGTGAGAAGATGGTTAAATAGGAGCACATCACTTAGTTGGAGGCAAGATTCTCACTTCATCTTGCCAGGCACCGCTTGGACTTTGGGCAGTGAAAACAGCAGGGAAAACTTGGACTCAATTGGGCTCAATTCCTTAAAATGTTTTAGTTTAAATGAGGCCAAAGACTGTTCCTGAGCTTGCCGTGAAGTGAATGCTCAAGTACCTTCTGGAACTGGCATCTAAACCTGGAGGACAAATGATTTGGTTACAAACGATTTGGCTTTTTTGGGTACCCTCAGGAAACAGCCTGCAACAGAAGACTTTATGTCAGGTTGAATTTGGGAGGTTAAATACTGCACTTATCCTTTTGGACTTGAAAGACGGGGTCTTTTCTCACTGTGCTAACCATGCTGAGGCCTCCGGATCAAAGTGCTCCAGGGGGTTTGTTTGTTTGCTCTGTGCTCAAACTGCCCTTATCTCACATCACTTTTTGTGGGATTCAGTTAGCAAAACCAGGGACTGCGAACTTCACGCTTCTGCTTATAGCTCCTGCCACCGTCACTGCGCCGGAGACAGAGCAGATCGCGTTGAGTTTCGTTGTCAGTGTGCAGATGCAGCACCAGGGGCTGTGGCATCACGGCGGCACAGCTTCCTGCCCTGCGGGCAACCTGGAACCAGGTCAAACAACAAAAGCAAATAATTGTTGAAGTATCAGAAGATGCGTATCTTCGGGATCGGGGCAGGGGGCTCTCAGCTCTGTAGCCAAACAATTTTTTGCAAAGACTTCCAGGAACTTCATGAGAACGCACATAGAAATTAAGGATAACTTAACATTTTTGCTGACGGGAAATTTGTCCGTTCCCATGAGAGAGCATCGCGATGCGGCAGGATTGCGCAGTGCCATGGTGTGGGGTGCCTATCTGGGTTTGGATCGGAGGCCCAAGAGCTCTGGATGGGAAAATAAACAAATCCTGGGATGCTTTGTGATGAGGAGCGAAGCCGTGCACAAAAAGAGCTGAAGTCTGAAGCAAGTCTGAGTAACAGGCTCTGTCTTCTGGGGCTTTGTTTTTCTGGTATAGTAGAGAAACAGCCTAAGTCTACAGGGAGCTGAGCTGCAATGTTTTGCATCCTTTTTTTGGTGTTGTTTATTATGGGGATTTGTTGTTGGTTTTGGTGTGGTAAGACTGCTTTCACACCTACACCCTGAATTTTTTTATGCCTAGATAGACACCCTCATTGCCAGCCTATTTTACACTTGCTCACCAAAGTGTGATCTATTACATATATATCATGACCTGGTCTTTTTAACAACAAAGTGATACCAGGCATATTTGCAGATTTGTTCTTAAACAAAATTCTAGATGTATCTGAATTGAGACTGTGGTCACCAGCTCAGTCTGCTAACAGTGAGAGCAGGGGGGAAACCCACGCGTATGAGAAGCTCAAAAGAAGCTGGTAACGTGCATTATTCTCATGGTCCTTGTGAAAATGTACGGTGGCTTCTTACTGTACAACAAGCAAAGTTATCGGGTTGAATTGTTGGAATGAAGGTGTGGTGAGAAAGACTAACTACTCAGCCCTCGGATACCTTTCAAACCCTGGGTGAAAAGATGCCCCATGCTGTGATGGTCCATCACTGCGTTTTTGACATACGTGATTGGGGGTAGAAAAAGAGTATTGCATGCAACACCATTGAATCACAGGCTACAAGGGTTTTTTCAGTCTGGGAGTACCAGTGGTTTAATTTTTATTTTCAACAGCTCCCCTCATGATACTTCACCAAACTAGTCCGATCACCTTGAGGAAGTTTTCCTATATAGAGCATTATTTTGTGTAGAGCAGTAGTATCACTGATTTTTATAATAATTTAAATGAGAAGGTAGAAATTTTTGCATTAAATTATAATTGCTTAATCTCATTTTTTTCCACAAGTACTTTTTCATTTATTTCCTTGAAATACACTTTCATTAGTTGCTGTCTAATGATTTACCACTAAATGGAGTTTTTAGAATAAATGTGGCACTTACTTCTCCTAACAGGGATACTCTATATCCCTCTGTAAATATCTAAGCATTTGTGTAGCTTAATATAGAACTAGTCACATTCTTTGTGTTACAAGTTTGATATTAAAGAGGTACCATTGTGGAAAGCTTTCTTTCCCCCAGCAGGGATTATTTTATGTGATTTGAAACAAGCTGCATTTGAATGGAATTGTAAAAATGCACAAAAGCATTTAAAAACTTTTAAAAAAACTTAAAATTAATTAATTATGTGAAATTACCTACAAATAAGCTAGGTGGTTTTTTTTCTGTACTAAATTTTTCACCCTGTTTTGATTGCAGTTCTTTTTTCTTTTTTTTTTTTTTTGGAAAAACATCTTCAAATACAAAATTCCCGTTTCTTTGATGCTACCTGTTTAGAAAGCAGTAAGCAAAATACACATAGGAGTCAGAACTTTAATGCAAACTGATAAACTGTGCAGTACAGTACCGCTTCCTTCTGCTATTTAAGAGAACCGCTGTGCACTGAAGCTCAAAGGCGTGATGTTTCCCTTCTTACCATGTTACACGATTATATTATAAAGCACATATGATGATACATACCAGTAACACATCTGAATTCCCTTGAAGCTGAAAACCCGTGAATGGTGTCCGTGCGTAGAAGTGCTAAGTATGTTGAACTCGTGTGTTAGCGCCTCTTTGCAACAGAAACGGGACTTGGCTTTGGGACAGCTCTGATTTTGCTGGGCAGGAGGAGCCGAATCTTTTATTCCTTCCCTGCTATGAAACGCACTCATGATCAGAAAGAGCACGGATACAACCACCGGCGGCAGAGGTGGGGAGAGCCCTTGTCCTGGTCCTGGCCAAGCAGTGCCAAGCAGGGAGGGCTGACGCCGGCAGCAAATAACTGCAGAGAGCCGACCAGGGAGGAGACGGAGCTGATAGTTGGGCTGGCCTGGATACGGCCTGAGTATTCCCCAGTGCCAGGGGATCCCCAGCTGGCACTGCTTGGAGTTTGGTGGTCAGAAAAGTACAAAATTACCTTTTTCAGCCAAGGATCCTGCCCATCATGTGATGATATGTGTTCGGTTGTTCACAGGAGTATTGGTAAAAGACTAAGATCATTCCTACGCCAAATTCTAAGAAAGGAGAGTCAGAAGCAGCCCGTCTGTGGGTGAGTCACACAGGAAAACACTAGCACACATGACTGGTTCATAGTGATTTTGCCTACTGATGAGTAAAACGCAAGAAACAACTAAAAGCTTGCTTTGAAAAGCCTTTGTTTGAAGTACAGGTCTCCTTAATTCTTTGGGAGATCCCAACAGCTCTGCCGCACGACAAGAGACCGTCTAGGTTAGGTCCTACCTTGCCTTTACCAGCAGTGGCACCACGTGCCAGAGCTGGTGTGTGGAAGGACCATAATGACAGCTCGAGTACCAAACAGTTACGTCAAAGCTTTGCCTAGGGCTTAAGATGGAGCATGGCCTGGTTGTTCAGGCTGGCACTTATTTACCTGGGGCAACTGGAGCTCTTGCAAGTGTCATTACAAGTTCCAGTGCACTAGTTGTGATGGTAAACTCCTTGGATCGAACCCCATCTTTTTTGGTTTCAATGTTTTTGTCTCGTGCAACGGGGATGAAGGCCATCAAGGAGTATTACAATACCATGTCTGCATCTAGCCCTTGTTTGGATTCCCAGGGCTGCACGGGTTTGTCAGACTGTAAGTACTAGCTTCTTTCATGGTCAGCAAGAGAGCAGTCCAGTGCCTTTCTCCAGGTGTCCCCCCGCCCCAGCCAGTGCCAGAGCCGTCAGCCTAGCAAAGGCAACGAGCGTCCTCCTCCTCTTCAGCCAAACAGGTGTGCTGAAAACATCTGACCTGGCAATACAACTTTTAAAGGCTGCTTACAGTCAGCTAAAGATGCAACGAAAAAGATGCATCGGAAGCAGAGCAGTCCTCCCTCACCTCAGGCTCGGCACTTGCCCAGCATCGCTGACTGCGCCAGCCATGTTTGGAGGCAGAGGAAGGCTGGAGGAGGAGGGGGAAGCTTGCACAACTATTACTTGCTCGCATCATCCCAAAGGATCAATTTTCAGACCATTACCTACTTTCCCACACATGCAGACGCACATACTTCACTGATCTGGAGAGGATTTATAAGTTAGCGTCTGAGGAATAACTATCAATATACAGAGACCATTTGCTTTAGGGGTTGTTAGTGGTTCTCCAGTAATGGATAACACCGAAACCTAGAAGCAGCCCAGACCCTGTTGTCCTCCTGGAGACAATGTACGGTGCTATCAGCTTATTTTTCTCTAAGGCACATGTGGTGTCTTTGGCATCTTTTAAATCTGTCTTCAGCTCACTCGCAGAGCAGAGGCTTTCTCCATTCCTAAGGCAGCCCGACAGACACAGCTATCTAGCAAGCCAGACTAGCCCTCTCCAGCACAATCACAGGAAGTTATTCCAAGCCTCAGACAAATCCCATTTCTATCTCTGGAAGAGTAAAAGGTCAAAAAACACCAGGCTGTAGCTCTGCCAGCAATAGCAGCCTGAGCCGTCGCAGGGCCACGGCGGGGCTGAGCGGAGGGGAGCGGGAGCCCGGTGGCTGTGTCCCACCATGGCTCTACCCTCCTGGCAGGGTTGGTGGCTCCTGCCCACACATCTGCAGGAGAAGGTGGAGGTTCATGGGGCTCCCAAAGGACTTCACAGGCTGCGTCAGTCCACAAGCAGCCCCGGGAGAGGGAAGAAGGAAAGCGTAACTACCAGGTTACCAAAGCAGACTTTCTCTGGGAGTCAGCGGAGCCCTCTGATCCCGCCTACCATATTACTGTTGGCATCCAGCCACATCCCCATCCTCTCCCAGCAATAGGCAGCTTAATTAGCACAAGTCCTGATTAGCTCTTGCCCTCTGCTTGCAGCGTACTAGCAAAACAGGAGGGTTCTAGGGCTCTCTGCAATCCTTGAGCTCCAGAGCCAGCTCTCCAATCTGCCCTGGCCTGGCCATGCCCACCATGCAGCGCTTTGGACACTTTGCCGTTGCTCCTGCAATCAAAGCAGGGACGTGAGGCATAGTCTTTCATCATTCCTCACTGTTCTCATAGGATTTCAGTAATGGCCTCTTCCCTCCTGTTGCTTCACTGGCAAGCCACTGCTTGGCTTTAGCAGAGAAGATACCTCATAACAATGCTTACAACGGCCAGCCCACGGCCTGATGATTCAGAGCGCGATGGGGCTACTCCACCCATAGTAAAAACCTGGGTGTGATGTTGAGAACCCCTTGCCTGAGGAGCTGGGAGGACGCCCATGCCGGGGCAGGGTTTGCTATCAGCGGGCTGGGGTGATGTGGACCTCTGGGGACGGAGCTGCTCCTCACGGAGGCTCTTCCTGCTGAGCTGAAGAGCCCAGTCCTTTCTCTCCATGACCCCCGCAGTTCGTTTTTCATTTGTCCTTCTTCCTTCAGCTTTCCTGCTCCTCCCATTCCTGTCCTTCCAACTTTCTTGCCGGTTAGGGGCTCCCCTACTCTCCCTTTGTAGCTCTCACTTTAACCCTCCCTTTGAAAACACTATTGCTCTACTTTTGCTTTGCTCCCCGGATATAAACACTCTTGCAACGACCCCTGTTTAAACCCAGCCCTCATCCCCGCTCCCGTTGCTACCTACAAACGCCACCAGGCCTGTGACACCCACGTGCCGTCGCTCCTAATTTAGCCAGGCAGCAATCCAAATGGCAGAACCAGGGGGCAAAACACTGCCTGCCAAAACAGAAGCGGATTTGAGACCTGTTGAAAAAAGAGACCCGCAGTGGCCAGTAGCATGCGCAGGCCTACGGAGGATGGTGCTTAAAAACACAATGGTGGCTGAGGCCTGCCTTGGTGCCGACACAGCTGTGAGCTGTGCCGTCCTCGCCGCTGCGGCACGCTGTCACACTGTCACCTGCTGGCACCCAGGTACCTGCAAATGTGTTTCAGTCGCTCGCTGAAAAACCTCGCAGCTCTCCACCCCGCCGCTCACTCTCCTGCAGGATACTGTATTTGTTATAAAAAGGGCTGAACTGCTCCACACGGCTGCCGAACGCCACGTTTCGAGCGAGGGCAGCAACGGGGAAAGTCTTATTTGTTTTTCCCTGACAGACGGAACACTGTGGGTTCAGCCTGGAGCCGAGGATGTTTCACACGGTGTCTTTGTTGTCAATCTGTCTCCACACCCTCCCTAAGACAAATGCTGTGAGCAGTGGTTTCTTTGCCAGTGCGGAGGCACTGACTGTCAAGGATCTGCACTCTTTGAAACAAGCTGAAAGCAAATTGCTGGGCACAAACCTCCAGTTATTTAACCGTTGTGTGGCGGGGCCATCGCTGGTGGGAGGCGGAGGAGAATTCGGCCTTGGCTGGGAAGGGAGTGCAGTGCCCTCCAGCCAGGCAGGAGAGCCCCATGGATTAACTCTGCTTGCACACTCAGCTGATCAGGAAATGGTTATATCTGTGGAGAATTTGGAGGTTTTATGCGTCGTCTTTGTGGTTTGAGCAGATCTCAGTGTATAAGGCTGTCTTGGCATTTCTGCTGTTAGTTTTTCTGTCCTCATGGATGTCTCCCATGGGATTAGAAGCAGTAAAACCCACTTAAAAACTGAAAATGAGGTTATATGATTTCAAAAGTCAGCAGAGGAACTCCAAGCCAGCCTGAATTTCACTTCAGCTCCTGTTTTGCAGTTCAAGTTGACAGCGTCACATTAGCCTTAGCATCAGCCACGCTTACATTCGCTTCCTCCTGAGGCATATGCGAGCACTGCAGACTGTGCAGAGGACTGCACACTTTCGGTTTTGAAGATTTATGAAATTTGGGCTGGATGAGGTCTGGTTTTAAGATCAGTTAACGCACTCTTCCCATCAGAGGAGAGCAGAACCCAGACTTTGTGGTCATTGCTGAGGTCAAGAGGGGGTCCTTCACCCCAATGCAGCATGCAGCCTTGCCAGCCTGGTCATGCCAGGGAGCCCGGCAGCCTCACCAGGGCTGGAGCCAGATGTGCTCCAGGTGCCCCAGATGTGCTTTAGATGCTCCCCCTGTTTCAGGGCACAGGGGGGAGCAAACGTACAGTTATTTACACCAGGGCAGAAGGCATGTAGGTGGCCGTTGCACAGAGCTGGTGGCACTCACCTGCCATCACCGTCTATGAGGGGCTGCCCGAGGTGTGAAGGCATCGTCACTCACAGGCGCCCGAGTGAGGCAGGGTGACAGGGGGGAAAGGGGACAGCCAAGGAGCTAATGGAGCTCTTTGTATTCCCCACTTTCTTACAGCCTTGACACAGGAGAGGACGGCCAGGTGGAGGTGTGACAGGCCCTGCCAGCCTCGTGCTTGGGGGACACAGCAGCTTGGGTCTGAAGGATCCCTTGTTTCTTTAGCTGCAGACACCAGGAGGGTGTGGGAAGCACCTCTCCCTGCAGCAGCATCCCCTTTACCTCTGGGGAGCACTGATGCCATGTGTTTCTCCACTGCCGATTCATTCAGTGCCAGCAGCAGAGGCGATGGGACATCCCCACGCCGCAGCAGTCCAGTCTCGACGCCTTCTCCTCCTCCCTGGTTCTTTCCCTCACAGCCTCCCGGGAACCCTGGTGCTCCCGCCCCGACAGCCGGCAGCACGCACACGGAAAACGATGCAGTCACAGACTGCATCCATGTCCTGACTGCTCCTTGGTGACCTCATTTTCTGGGTGTAGCTCAGAGTGCAAAAAACACAAAAGAAGGGGATAGGGAAGGGAGGAGAAGAGATAGAGAAGAAGTTGCAGAAAAGCAGAAATAAACGCTGTAGTTTTGAAAAGGGCTGTGGAAAAACCCAGCTGGCTCATTATCCTCACTTTTGTAACAGTAACATTGGTCCTATTTCACCATCCCACAAGCACATACTCTTCTGATAGTTTGACAGTTTAAAAAAGATTAAGATCCGGATAAGCTGCACAACACCACTGCCTTCAGCCGCGTTTACTAGTTTACATTTACTAAGAATCTGGTTTTTGGTGTTTCATAGATTAGCATGCTGACAGGTTGAAAAATGATAGAAAGGGAGCTATTACCCTTCTCCCACATTGCTCATATTTAAGATATTGCTGAGCACATTAATTGCACGTTGTTCCCAATAGATCAAGCTGAACTTTCATTTCTGAAATCTGTTTTTACTCCCAAACCGTTCCACTATTTGTGGAGTTTGGCAGAGAGTTTTACTCCTGCTGTACTCGCAAAAAATCTGCATTACAAAACACTGACAACTGCCCGAACGTAACCCCAAAGAGAAGGCACCTGCTCAGGAAAGCCGGCCCAGCCTTTTGCAAGCTGCAGCTTCGCAGAGGAACCGGCACATTTTGGCCATGCCTGAGGAGCTGGGCAGCGTGCGAGGGCAGGCTCGCCAGCTCCCTCCAGCCTGGGCTGCCATGGGACGAGCCACGCCACTCGGGTCTGTCACGACGTTGTTATCACAGAATTGTCATCGTGCCACCAGTCACCTCACAGCAATGAACCGCTCTGGATGTGAAACCCATGGGGTTCTGCAGAAATGAGTGCTATTTTTCTCTCTTTCTCTCCAACCCTCCCTGGCATTCAGCAGTCCTCCCAGGATTTCATAGAATCATAGAATGGTTTGCGTTGGAAGGGACCTTAAAGATCACCTAGTTCCAACCCCCATGCCATGGGCAGGGACACCTCCCACTAGACCAGGTTGCTCAAAGCCCCATCCAGCCTGGCCTTGAACACCTCCACGGATGGGGCATCCACAACTTCTCTGGGCAACCTGTGCCAGTGCCTCACCACCCTCACAGTAAAGAATTTCTTCCTCATATCTAATCTACATCTCCCTTCTTTCAGTTTAAAACAGTCACCCCTCGTCCTATGGCTCCAATCCCTGATCCAGAGCCCCTCCCCAGCTTTCCTGTAGCCCCTTTAGGTACTGGAAGGGGCTCTAAGGTTTCCCCAGAGCCTTCTCTTCTCCAGGCTGAACACCCCCAACTCTCAGCCTGTCCTTATAGGCATGTGGGACCTGGCCTTTCGCAGCACAGGGAGGACTGTGGCCATCTGATGAAGAGTAGCCCCACTCCTGTCTTCCGCTTTCCCCATGGCTGGAGTGGGGAAGTTCAGACATGCGCACCAGCTCAGGGTCGGGGCGGAGAGTGGGGAGGCAGAGGCGGATGCACAACCAACTCAGTACATCGCACCTCATCATTTTAGTGTCACATTGAATTTGGGCTTACTACACCACGGAGACAGCAGGACACTACCAGTAGGAGGTTAGGCACATTCCTGAGCAACATCGATCTGCTGCCAGCAGGTAAAGCTGAACTTTTTGCCTGGGCTGTGCACTGCTGTGGTCACCTGAAACCCAGGCTGTCCAGGCAAAGCTGGTGTTTGGCAAGCCCAAGGGATTTCCTTGGAAATAAATCACGGCACATAGTTGTTTTTAATGCTGCTGTGATCAGAGTGCAAGCCTGTAAATACGAAGGGATAGCAGAATTCAGAGTGTTAAGGATAAAGTGCGCAATGTGCCAAATGTAATTGTTTTCCTTTTGCAGCCCGTTATATTCAGATGTTGAGGAAATGATTTAATATTTCTGAACATGTTGTGATTTCATCGTTTGGTTCAGCAAGGGAAGTTTGAGAAGTCATGCAAATTAAGATAAACATGAAATACTCTGTTGGCACTTTCTTTGCCATGCTGAGTTTTTTCTATAGCGGTGCTATACAGGGTATGCCAGCCCAGGGCATGTAGATGTCTTCACGTCGAGACAAAAGCTACAGCAGTGACCGGGGACTGAAAAAACTTAACCTATATGAGCCTCACGATTGGAACGACCAGTCCCAGGAGGTGAAAAGAGAAAGGCCTGAGGATGAGCGAGCGATACAGCTCAGGACCCAGGCGCCCAGTCCTCAGCCTGTGCCAGGGCCTGCCAGGTTTGCACCCCGGTGCTCATTCCCAGCTCTGTCGGAGTGTTGCGCTCCACAGGCTGGGGTGAAGTCGGCAAAGCATGAAACAATCCACTGAGAAAAAAAGCGCAGATCTGCAGAATTTCACAGGCAGCATTGCCTTCCCGCAGCAGAGCGGAGAAATGGGCAGTTATCTCCTAAGCATGGGAAGTTTACATGATGAATGTTTGGATACTGGAGCTAACTTTAACCAGCTGACTTTGTGAAATGCACCTAAAACATGAAGGAAAGCGGAGCTCGCAGGGTGTTATGTCTTCAAACCCTTAGCCCTGAAACCCCTGTTCTCTCGGATGAGATGCAAGGTGCAACAGCAACAAAAAAAAATTTCTGACAAGTCAGAGAGAATTCTTAAACAAACAAAAGAAAACCTGGCACAGGGAGCATTGTTTATATTTTTCCTAACATTTCTGTATTTTAAAATAAAAAGTGACAGGCAGTGGATGCTGCATATTACGAGCCACATGAGTGATGACCACTTTTCCACAAACTAAGGAGAGTGAAAAAATAATTCTAAAAATGTTTAAAAAACAGGTCAGCCTCCTGTGAAGTGTAAAGCAGAGATTAATTTAAGACAGCTTTTCAAGAAGAAGAAAACCCGGTTCTGGAAATGTTACGCTGCCTAGCAGAATACTTAAGGGTAAAACAACACAATTTAGTTGATGAGAAGACAGCTGAAAACAGCAGAACGGCAATCAAAATAGATTTTTAAATTCCTCAGCGTAGCTGGCTTTCTAATATTGTACTTTGAAATGAGCACATGGGTGTAAAACCAGCTATTGAGCACTTCCAGCCTCCTTCAGGGTTGTTGAGGTTCAGCTCAACCTGCTCTAGAGTTAGCATGGGCCACCTAATATACCCACCAGTAATTTGCATTCATCCTTACGTGTACGCAATACAGGAACAGACTTCATCCAACGCATTTCACCATGTGTTTTGGTTTGTGTCTTACCCCCACTCTTAATGTACTCTTTAATGCAATTATGATATTTACTAAATAGGTCTGACAAATAACTCTTAGCTTATAATCTGGTTTGTTTTCTGTAAATATTCAGTGAGGGAATCTGGCCGGTGAGGACTGGCTTCGGCTGAGCATCTGAATCATGCTGCGCTGTTTCCAGTTTGAGACTGGAGAGACCCAATTTCTTGAATCGCGTTGCTGTGACAAATACAGACCTTTCCAAATTCCAGCTTATTTCAGCATAATTCATTTTTTTGCTGATTGTATTCTGACAGCCCTCGCAACATGCCAGACACTGTCCGCTCCCGTAGGAGACCCGGCAGCCTGCCTGTGGCACCCAGCCTTGAAGGGTGTGCACCCGCTGAAGCCAGCAGGGCTGTGGGGAGCCGAAATTCCTCCCTGGCTCTGCCCCACATTGCTGTCAGAGCCGGTCGGCGTTTGTGCTGGATGCCACCTGCCCTGTCCAGGCATGGCTGGGTTATCAGCTACAGGGGGAGCCTGCCTTCCCCCAAAACAGGGTCTTTTACCATGCCTGAAGCCACCAGTTGATGTTTGCTCTCTGGCTGGAGAAAATTTGGTGTTGAGGGCAGCTTGTGTGTAACCCACAAAACCCAGGCTAGACTCATGAAGGGAGACTTCATCTTCTGATGTGGTTGATAGAAAGGCTGCTCGTGAGTCCAGAGGCAGATTTTCTATATTCAGATACTTTCTTCATATCATGTTTCCATTTTTGGGAATCTCTGCATTGCTCAGAGCTTCCTGTCAAGAGGAGGACCTGGCCCCCTCAGAGCAAATGGGAGCTTTGCCATTTGCATCAGTGGAGTTTAAATGTCACCGCAAAGGCCGGGTGGTTCCCGTGGGACTGATTGCAAGCCAATACGTAGATCCCAGCAGAGATGGTCAGAGTCTGTATAGCTAGGAACACACAGTGAAATCAGTGCCCCCCTCCACGTGCCTAAATCCAGAGCTCATCTGGATACTAGCTAGCTGCTATTCGGATACTGGACCTATTTCTGGTTTTCTTTCTATCTTTGTGCATACGTCCAGAAAGGTTGGTTCTTATTTTCAACAAATGCGACCGGCTCTCCAAGACAAGTCCTCCCACACATGTGCGCCTCCTCCCTGTTTTTCTGCTTGCCTCCTGCACACTTCCTTTCTCCAGGCAATTTTAGGAGTGAAATGAAGTGCAAAGGTCAAAGCCTTTGCAGCGTGTAGCCGCGAATTCAGTAAGGATGTAAAAAAGAACAGTCCGGCTTTGGCCCGAAGTGGATGGGGAGGATACGTCTTTTTACTCCCGCGCGCACCAGGCTGGGAGATCAGCTGAGCAAAACCCTGAAGGCGGGTTCATTTCCCTACACTGAACCACATTGTTATGATCAGGCAAAAGTGTAACAGCGTAAACATTTGCGACTTTTATTATGATCCTGCTGGCTGCTCTGGTTTTCTTCATTAGGTCCGACAGCGTGCTGTTGAAGGGTTTAGTTTAAAATAATAACAATAATAATAATACCAAAAAAAAAAAAAAAGGCGGTGTTGTGGTCCCCTACTAAAAGAGTCACTTTGCCCAATTTCCTGTTTATGTTCCTTCTCTCCGGAGCCGTCGCATCATGTGAGCACAGACAGTTATAGATAGGCTGCGTGACTGTTGCTGACCTCACACCACATGTTCAGTTAACAAGGTGAAACAGCAAAATTTGGTCTGTTTGTGTAAAGAATACCAAGAAAACTGCCAGTTCCGAGTAAAACAGAGGGAGAGGGACTCCCGATAGCCCGAGGTAGGGCGCAATCTCCAGGCAGTTCTTTCTGGGCTTTAACTGCTTTGCACATCTGTATTTACATTGTGCTTGCAAGTTATAGGAAAGGGGATTAGCCCCAACTCTATTTCTTCCCTTAGCAAAGCAGGTTTGGAGCCCTTCCATAAAAGCTATTAGTTTAGCAAATTTGCTCAAAATTTGTCCAAACTTCAGTCCCTTTGGTGTATACGTTTTCCTATACTTGCTTCCAAAAATGATTCAAAACTCCTGTGACTTAGCTAGCTTCAGTCATCCAGCAGATGATTATACCCAGCATTTGTATTTCAAAACTGCTGTTCCTTAAACAACTTGGAAGCAACCTGATTTTTATTAAGATCTCAAGGATCTGTGCAGAGCCTTCTAAAAATCCTTGAAGATTTTGCAAGACTTTTGGATTAAAGCCATTCTAAGAAATCGAAATTTACCTCTATCTAGTCAAGATTAGATCTTATTACTCTGTTGGTATTAAAGAATTTATTGTGAACGAGCCAGAGAGATCTTAAGGGTTTCCAGGCCATTTTACACCAGTAGTTTTGATGGAACAGCAGGAATCCCTATCATGCGGCATGAGGTTCCAGTGGCACTTTTCCGACTAACAGAACATGAAGTTATGTTGTTAAATCCAGGAAGACCCGTGTCAGCGTTAGTTTCTCCTTTTTCCCTGTTTTCAACTCCTTTCTGTAAAAAGCCCAGTCCTGCATCCTGAGAAATTAGAATTTTATTTTCTAACTGAGCAGAGGAGCGGCACTAAGCCAGACCAGCAGTTTTCCGTCCATCAACCTCTGCCACCTTAAGCAGCTAAATAAGGATTTGAGATGGAAAAGTTCCACTGTGAGTGCATGCCTGCGGGTGTATGGATAAGCATCGCGTTTATCAGGAATACGGTGTAACTTCAGAGGCAGGTGTATCCCTGTGACAGGTGAACGAGTCACAGCATGTGCGGCTTGCAATGGTCACGTACCAGTTGTCAAGCGCTTTAGGATTTAAAGGTGAAAAAAAAGTGCTCCAGAAATTTAAGCCGCAGTCAGGAGGGTGATAATAATGTCGTTTTAGATACTACACATAAACATGCTGTGAGGGAATATGGAACTAAAACTCTTGGCTAGCTGGCGAGGCTGTAAACATCCTCATGTAAAGAGTCCTGCCTGTAAGTCTTCACTGTCAGGGAGCTTAAATGCCTGCAAAAATGCAGCAGCCGTCAGAAGGTGTCATTTGGGGGGCAGCTTAAAGGAATTAATGTTTCACTGTGCCTGCCCTCAGGAAGGAAAAAATGTGCCGGAGGAGAGGAGGGCTCTGGGTGGGAGAAGATCCTTGAATGGCTTTAATTGCTTCAGCGCCATCTTCTGCTGCTGGGACCTCTGCTCTGAGCTGCGACCTACTTTACATGCCCATTAAAAGTGAAAAAGACAGACAAAATGAAACAGAAAGGAGAGTATGAGGAGGCTCACGATGTGAGTCAAAGTCCACCCCCGGCTGCCCCAGCAGTTTGATACCCCCCATCCGGCGTCACGGCCGCTGGGGCTGCAGCACGCAGGGATCCAGGTGGGATGGGGTCCGCCTGCCTGCCCCGGGTAGGGGCAAGGCCAGCTGACCAAAACCAGCTTCCCTCCACCGGGGGCTTTTGCTCACCCATCGCAGGTTCATTTTGATGAGAACCAGTGGCCCACTGGAAGGGCTGGCAGCCCAGGGGGTGGGTGGCCAGCCTGGGGCCAAGGCTGTACTCAGGGCTGCCTGGGCTCTGCTCCACCTGGAGGCTTCCCCAGCTTGTGTGGATCTCACACGGCAGCTGGCTTGCTTTTCCTCGGTTCTCCAGATCCCTTTGGGCGCTGCTTTATAATGATGCCGAGTCACAAAATTTTCAGTTGCTTCCTGAAAGCGTGTGAGACTGTTTTTACCGTCTTGTTAGTCCCAATGAAACACAGCCAAGCGCAGTGGGGGAGTTAGTTACTTTATTTATTTATTAATACCAACTGTGTCTTTTTACTGGCGCCCTGCAGATGCTGTCGAGATTGCTGGCCAGCCCTGGTCGCTTGGTGCTCCTGACAAAGCCCACTCGGCCACAAGCCTCTCCCTGGGAGGTGCAAGCCTCCAGGGCACGGCTGGGTTTCTGCCCTGTGGTGGCAGTTAGCTGTAATTTCGTAATGACTGATCCTTATGCTTTCTATAAATGAGCTCAAAGGGGCCTGCATGTATTTGCAGGGCAGCTGTTAACAAGACGAGCTCCAAGCTTTCAGCACCGCTGCTGTCAAAATAGGAGGAAGAATGGAGAAGTCATGCCCTGGGCTGACAATGGGGAGGGTGGCTTACTTACTTCGTGCCTGTGTCAGGATTTCACTGTTAAATGCATTCACTGAAATAGGATTGCCATCCCGCTATCCTTTCTTTGGTGTTTTGTTGCTATGGATTTCACAGGTAATGCTTTATCTGCCCAGAGGCATTGCCGTAGCCGTGGGATGCTGGGGAGCAGTGAGCTCTGTGGAGCTTTGGGGGGGATGGTCTGGTCCTGCCAGACCACATGCCCCAGGGCAGGGCAGGCGATGCCGCAAAGCCATTTGACACGTTTCATTTCCCCCAGGCCACACAGAGCCACGGTGTTTTTCTGGTGCGGTAGGGTTTGTTGTAGCTGGGATCAAAGCCGGTGAATTCTTTCCCATAGCAAGATCTTGTGGGATGAGATGCCCCATCAGCATCTTCCCCCTCAAAGCTCAGGGACCCATCCAGGCGGCATGACCACAGCACTGGCATTTCTTCAACGCAGGAGTGCCCCTTAAGACCCACCTACCAGGAGCCATGGGGAAAGCGAGAAGAGGACACTCCCCTTCAGCCAGGAGCGTCTTGTCCAGCAATTCCTACTTGCATGGAGAGCAAGGGGATGCTCTGACACCTTACCAGTGTCCTCAGAGGCAACCTCTAATCAAAATGTTTGTGAGAAGCACAGTTCTCGCTTATTCACTGCTCTTACTAGAGGACGGGAGACATGAGTGAAATGATAGTTCTCCATCCCAGCATCTGCCTTGTCCATCCCCCAAATGCAGTGGTGTTATTATTAATTTTACTTCCAGAACTTGTTTTCTTATCTTCCACAAGGTTTTTAAGAACGTACAACTCCCAAGTTTTGGGGTCTCTATGACTTGGACCTTTCATGCCCAAACGAACCCATTAGCTTTACAAAGAATCTGCATGTTTATTAAATAGCGGTGACTCAGTCTGTTGCAGATGTTTGTGTATGTAAAGCACCATAAATATTATGGATTAGGATGTAGACCAGGCAATGGGAACGTGTGTAGGTTAGTAGGTAACATGACTCTGGGACTTTTTCTCCTTTCTTTTAGTGTGTGTCATTTTTTCTTCACAAACCACAGGTTTCTCTTTGTGAGAAACAGAAACAAAGGAAACCTCTCTGCTTCTACAGGACGTCATCTTAGATACTTTATTACAAAGCTTTCATTGCACTTACAGTGCAGGAAATTTTTTGGTTAGTGTTTTTAGTCAACTAATGTATCTGTATCACCTTGAAAGGTATTTCCCCTTCCACTATGCACCCGTTGCATCTCCTCCGAGGAAGACTCAGGCTGACTTTCTTGAAACAAGATTTCATTTACAGTCATACTGAAACTACCACAAGCAGAAAGACAAGTGACTCACGACTTAGCAGATGGGATACAGCGTTAGACTGTAGTCTGTCCTGAACTCATCGTATGATGGTCCTTTGCACAGGATGAGCCAGACCGTTTGTGCCAGTCTGTTGAACATTGTTTTGTAGGGGAACACTGGTTCGCTCAGAGCTTCTTCCCACCACAGCTTAACCCTAACCTGGAGAAAATAGAGCTGTAGTGGGCACGAAGAGGCAGGGGAAGGGAGAGCTGATGCTTTTTTTGATTCCCACGGGAATGCACCCCAGCTTCCAGGCACCCAAGCAAAGGGAGAAAAACTACTGCAGAAAATGTCTCCTTCTATTCTCTAGGTTAAATAGAATTACATGCCTGTGGAGGCAGAGGAAGGCCTTAAAGGAGGAGGATTCCTCTCCAAAATTGAATATTTATTGATTTTTCTTTCCCAGCCATAAACCATGAGTTTCAACCTCTCACTGCTGAAGAAGTTTGTGAGATCTGAGTAGAAAATAAGGGAAACCAGACAGCAAGGGAGACAAAATCCAAGAGAAGCGTTAAACCCGTGGGTGATGGGCAATGAGCTCAGCTGCTCCCGGAGCGCTGCATGGGGACACTGGAAGGGACAAGCAGGCAGCCTCATTAGGGAGAGATTTATTATGCAGAGCTGATGGGAGCTTCAGACCAACAGCCACAACTGAAACAGCAAAACCGTAACTCCAGCTGGGGGACAGGCTGGGTCTTTTTCTTCTCAGATTTCTGCGAGTGAGTTAATCGAGCACTAGTATCAAGCAATGCAGGCTACCAAGCAGAAGCTGTGAGCCCTTCTGCAAGGGTCTCGCAGTCCGAGGAGCTTGAGCTGCATGGGGCTGGCCCTCTTCTCTTTAAAGAGTGGCATGAAAAGCTCCCAAAAATGTCCTCAGCTCTTTGAATGTGAGGATGCTTGCTGGGAGCTGGACCTGACTCCTCACTCCTTCCTCCTTCCCCATGCACAGGTCCCTCTTGCAGGGACCGTGCTCTGCAGCTCCAACACCTCCCGCTCTGTGCAGGCAGGGGAAACTCTCTTAACTTATATGGTCTTAATAGGCTTAGACATCAGCTGCTTACAAACCTGTCTACATAAGAATTTTAACTTCCTCTTTTAAGTAATTTATAGGAAATGCTATAAAGTTCCGCCTATTTTTTTTTCCCCCAAAAAATATGCTTAAAAATTATTCTTTAAATAAAAAGACAAGCTTTGAAAACTTGTGTCCCAAGTGCTGGCACTCCTGCAGGACCACCGTCCTGCAGCTCTGCTAGTTCTCTAGCCCCAAGGATGCCTTGGGGCTGAAGGCAGATGAACCGCCGTGAGTAAGTAGCAGGAGGAGCCCTGTGCACGCTGTGCCAGCCCTCAGCCAGCGGTGGGAGGGAGGCCACGCCAGACCCTTCTTTTGTGGGATTTGCTGTTTTCTCTTTCCAAGGGAGTTTGCGGGAGGAGAGCTATCCCAAGTGTTCAAACCTTTCACAGTCCTCCCCCATCACTGAGCACTCGGACTCTTCTTGCACTGTCAGACCTCCCCACAGCAGGCCTGGGGACGAGCACGTGTCCCTTGCCCAGAAGCACGGCTGCAAGGCCACCTTGGTGGGTGAGGAATCAGTACACATTCGCTGGTCCTTCTCCCCCTTGCCAGCCCCTTCGCCGCATTCTGTAAAATGAAGATTATCCTCATGGGGGAGTCGTGAGCATTAATTTAGCTGGTAAAGAATTTCAAGTTTGTTGGCTATTCTGTGTTTTGTTACTAAAACCAGTAAAAAAATTAAAAACCCACAGGACAAATTATATTTCAGGCCAATTTACCTCATTTAGCTTGTATGTGTTCTAATTAGTTATTTAGATCTCAGGTTCTGGTTATTTTGTACATACAAATGAAAACGTGGTCCTCAGGCAGAAGGTAAGCGATGAAGGTCCTTGCCTAAACCTCTCCCGTGCAGGCGCTCAGCTCCCATTCTGGCCTCGTTTACCAGCTAGCTGATTTTCCAGCACATAACAGGTTTGCTCGTGGCCTGTTCTATCTGCCATTGCCACGGCGGAGCAAACGTTCGCATGTAATAGCGGCCCTTTTTAAACCTCACACCACTCATTCAGCAGAAGTAGAGACGTCAGATTGTGGAAGTAGCGATCGTTTTCTTAGAAACCCTACTGAAAGGGAAACAGAGCTATGCCTCTTCCCTTCAGAAGCGGCTCTGGAATTCCCAAAGTGAAAAATTCAGGAGCAAGAAGAAAACACTGATAGCTTGTGTTGCACAGAGCAACGTGCTGGCGTCCGACCAACGCTGCTGCAAATTCTTTCTTCCTTTTGGCACCGCACTATTCCACTTACGAAGGGCAGATGAGAATTGTTCTAGATTTATGTTGGCTCTTGTCTGATTGTAGTTGTGCTTTTCTGATAAAGCCTTCTCTCCAATGCCAACAAAGCTTTGGAGGACATGTAAACATATCATCATTGTATCATTCCTCCATCAAGAAAGAACTAATTTCAAGAGGCCCCCAAATAAATGTAATATTTCTTCTGGATGCGTAGATCTTTTCCATAGTGTAAGTGAGGAGCCTAGGCTGAATGCCAAGAATCGGTTCCTATTTAAGTATATAGCTTACTTCATCTCAACCATGGGAGCGCAATCTTTCACCCTTAAATTGATCCAAATTCTCTTGTAACTTTGGCAGCATGTGCAGCTCCAGACTAAATATTGTCGGACATTATTGGCTCTGAGCAGCTGAAATAAACCCTTTCCGGGCACAGGCTCGCGGTAATAGCAACTGTGCCTTACAAACCGGGAGGAGGAAGGTACTGCAGCAGCACAAGGGTGCAGGTTGATGGTGCACACCGTGCCGCCCGGGACTGGAGGGAGCAGGGAGCAGAGCTCCTGGCCGTACCATGGGGTGCTGGCACAGCGCACCCATCATGGTGCCGGCACAGGCACAGCTTCTGTTTCGGGTGAGCGATGGGGAAGGGAAGGAAGGCACACACCACTCCACGTCCTAGTCTGTGGGCGAAGGGCATGCTGCAAAGACAGAAAACCAGGGATAGTGGGAAGAACTGTAACAAGGGAAGGACAAGGCAGCCTTGCAACTGGTAAATAGTAAAAAGAAAACTACCGAGAGCATACAACTAGGTAAAACCCCACCATGCTCTGCCATGGGGCTGGGGTGGGCACTGGAGAGGAGCTGCCGTGGGGCACCACTGCCTGCCTTGCAGGTACCAGGCATCTTCTGTGCCTCCAGTCCAGAGCTGAGGAGCCCCGGCCCCTTGCCCTGGCAGCGGACTGCGTGGTACACAAGCTGCCTGAGTCCCTGTGAGCTGAAAGCTGCTGCTGCCGTCTTGTCTGGCCAAGGCCTGCCACAGCTGGGCTCCCAGTGGCTCCAGTGTGCTGCATCCCCTTCCCCCGGGGAAAGGAGACATGTAGCTCATTGCAGGCAAATGCCAGGAAAATAAGGAGAGGATATTTGACTCCTGGAGATAAAAGGCTCAGGCTGAAAGGTGTGCTGAAACCCCTGCTTTGCCTACGCCATGGAGCAGGGCAAGCCCTGTCTATGAGTAACAGCAAACCTGCTCGTGTCCATTTGCAGGCAAGCTGTGAGTGTCTCAAAAACTTGGTGCATTCTGCACTCAGCCTTGGAGGATAAGCCAAAATGTTTTGGAGTACAACATTTTGCGAATAAAGGCACATAGTGGTGAAAGTTTCAGAATGGAAACGAGCCATTGGGAGGAGACAGTGATGGGACTGGATGTGTCAAATGGGAGAAGAGGTGCAAAAGATGCTCCTTCAACCTCACCCACACAGGTAGCCGAGTCGGTAGCCGATGCCACTTTCCTTCTAGAGCGTGAAGGGAAAAAAAAAGGAGCCCAGAGAGGCGAGGTGCAAGTGGATGCCATTTGATGGTACGACAAAGCTGACGTTAACAGCAAGCACCCAGGGAAGAGCTGGTCCCATCCCCTCCCACCCTCTGAGTGCTGCCCTGCCTGCGCCCAGGGGAGGCTGGGTGGCAGGCCACCGGGCTGGCAGCACTCCCCATTTCCCAGTGTGGGATGAGGTGGTTTCCACTGCTGTTGCTCCCTTTGGCGGCAGGCAAGGAGCAGCCCTGGCGTGGGGCAGCAGGCGAGCTCGCCGGGCAGTGCCAGCAAACTCCCCACGGGCCAGGCTGCGCCATCGCCCTGCGCCGCTGCCACCCTGCCCTGGCACCCACACTGATTTCAAGGGAGGTCGAGTGCTTAAATGTCTGTGAAGATCCGAGCCTGCAAGCGCCGATTCACCCGCGCTGCTGCTGACTCCAGCTGTGCCTGTCGGAAGGCCGCCCTCCCTCGGCACCTCTCCCTCGGCTCCAGGCCCAGCGGCGGGTTGCCGGCACGGACAGGCATTTGCTCTGGTCCCCGCAGCTCACGGCGAGACACCACCATCCGTTTCAGAGCACATCAATGTTTGGGGCAATGAATGGCGGCCGCCAAGGGCTGTTAGCTTCTCCGAGCTTGCGGTATCACCACAGGGCAGTTCCTCTGTCCCTCTCCACCCCCCACCTTCCTGCGTATTTCCTAGAGCTCGTGTGTTACCCCCACAAGAAAAAACTACTCCGTTTTCACCCGGATGGTGTCTGGCTGCCTGCACAGGCCCCGCTGTGAGCCTGGGGAAGGCAAAGAGGACAGCCATGAGGGAGATGGAGAGGGGAGAACCACCCTTCTGAAGGGCAGTGCAGATTTGGGCAGCTCTCTGGCCTTATTTCCCCTCAGCCCTGTTTTCATGGCTGCCCAGCTATGATAGCCAGCGTTCTCTCACACAGCCTTGGCACTGCTCTCCTCTCCCATCATAAGCCACACTGACGGGGCACCTCTCCATCTCCCATCTCACAGCGCCAGCCAGATGATAAGCCTGATCAAATTGCGTATCTGCAGGGAAACAGGTTATCAGGCAGCTTCTTGGCTAGTACAAAACCGAAGCCAGCAGAGCCACAGCCGCTCGCACCATGCCGAAGCCAGCCTTCACCTCCGAAGGGAGGGACCGTGAGCTTTTCCGCAAAGCACTGCTGCAGTTTTCTCTTTCCTCTCACAGGCTGCCCGGGTTGTGCTGACACTACAGACAGACCTCATTAGACTCATGAAAATTAAAATGCTAAAGAAGGCCGTCCTGCCTAAGGGTGTTGTACTGGCCACCGGGCAGGTAGCCCTGAGCTGGCTCCGGCCTCAGGGTTGGGCTCTCACCTCCCCACAGCTGTGTGGGTGCCAGCAAGGCTGGGTGTCCCAGCTGCTCCACTGTCCTGTTCTGTCCTGTCTCGTCTCATCCCATCTCATCCCATCCCGTCCCATTCCGTCCTGTCCCCTCCCCTCAGCTTGCTCATGTGCCGGTGACTTCCACCCAGTTTCCATCAGAAGGAGCCAGGTGTATTTAAGCAGCAGGGCTGGCAGCCTTGGGAAGAGGAGTGAGAATTGGTCTTGCAGTTTTGGTGAGGAGATTTGATGGTTCCTTCCCCTCTCTGCCTTCACAGCCTTCTTCTCTGGGAGGCAAAGGAGCAGGTCTTCTTTGGCTTAGACCTCCTGAAGTATTTCTCTTCTGTTGCTTAGGGGTGAGGGGATGTCACCTTTCTGTCCTGGTGCATCTGCAGGGTGTGCGTTAAGCCTGGGTGGCACTTGGACTGCTGGTGGCAGAGACATGGGCTCTTTCTGGGACTATACATGTGAGATACCTGCTGGGCGGTATTCCACTGCTGAAGCCTGCTAGTCAGGAAAGTGCTCTCTCTGTTAAACATTTTTCCTTTGTTTCTATTTCCTTTGGGGGGGGGGTGTGCTCTTTTTTTTTCCTGGCTCCCACACCATTAGACTTGTCTGAGATCTCAGACATCTGTTATCTCTAGCTACTTTCAGCAAAGACCAAATCACTCTCAAACCTCAACAGGTCATGAGGGGAAGGCTTCATTTTCTTTGTGTAACACACTTTGCACCTCACCTCTGCTTCCTGTTTACTCCTGATGTGACACCCCCCCTCTGAAAACCCCTTCTTCACCCAGGCCAGCATGTGCTGGCTCAGCCTTGCAAGAGTTCCCTCTCTGATATTGCGTTTTCTGGTCCCTGTATACTGTTTTTGAAGAATCTTTTGCTTTCAAAATGGATTAAGGTACCGCCAGGCTGAACTAACGTAGGTCTAGGTAAATTTTTGGATGAGTATCAACAGACTGTGAAAAGCTTGCCGCACTGCAAGAAAGTCTCTTTTGAGTGGAAAAAAGACAAGCTTTTTCTTGACGTGTGATCGTTGCTATTTTTTGTTGTTTATCTTATCTATCACCATGCCCATGGGAACTCAGTGTCAGCAAAATCTGTAGTGCCTGCATTGATCCTAAACTGTGCCAGTAAGGACCCTTACATCTTCGTGACAACACCCTGAACTCCGTTATTTTGCCTTAAGGCCGAATGGTTGACTGTCTTTAAACTGACAGCCAGATCCACTCTCCGCAAAATGAGCGTGATTTTAAACACGAGCTATCACCCAGATTTGTGTCCTTGTGACAAGTCCTTTTGCAGAGAGCCCTCGAATAAGATTGGGGTAGGGAGGTTGTGGTGGTTGTTGTTCAGCCATTTCTTTAATGAACTCTTAACTCTTGCGAAGGCAGCCAGTGGCTGTACAGTTACTGGAGGCTCCTGGGCACTGGGTGAGCCCCTGCGCCTCTCCCGGGGTGCCGGCAGAGCTGGGGCAGCTGCTCCCTGGCAGCCACCCGAGCCTGGCTTTATCCAACACAGTTTTTACGGAGTTTGGTGAGGGGGAAGCTCCTCATGTCTTATTTCAGCCTTTCTTTGTGGAACGGAGCTCGGGGTGGATTTCTTCTGGCCCTCAGAGGCAGCGTATTGGTGACAGCTGTAATCAACACAGAGGCGCTTATACTGTTGATGAACAAAAACAGCTGCTGGAAAAAAGGGAAAATATGTTATTTTGTTCCTAGAAACTTGCATGTAGCTTTATAAAGTGATGACGCATCTTAGTGCTGCCAGGATTTCATTTAAGCCTGCATGGGATCCATACCTTCAGTCACAAGGGTCTAAAAGACATCAGCACTTACCAGGTTTGGTTTGGGTTGAGGGTCGCTTGAAGCAGTGTCTGTAAATAGACCTCCTTCTGTAAGGTTTGGAAGTTTTCTGTTTAACTTTTTAGCACTACAGCTCCCTTAAGGTTTGTTCTGGGCTTTCAATGTAACTGGCAGCTCATTAGCGGCTTTTTATTAGCACTGAAAACCATGGGAGGGAAGCTGCACAGGTCATCTGGAGCCCTTGGCTTTGCTGTTGCCAGATATTAGCTGGTGTACTGCAACACAGGGTGCAGTCCTAGGTGTTTTCACAAAGAAAAATGTGTTATAATCTCTTCTATAGATGAGACGGTGAATTATCAGATCATTTCGATTACACCATGCTGGCAGGCTGAGGGCGAGAGGAGGGGGGAAGTCTTGCTCCTCTTGACCTGCAAAGGGACAACCCTCTGCCTTTTTTCCTATCACGAATACAAGCTGATAGCAAGCACTTCAAATCAAAGTCACAATTTGGCCAGCTTATTAAAACAACAATAAAACCTAAAAGAAAATAAGCATCTGTGGGCTGATTGATATATTACGTGGCTGGCACTAAAAGGGCCCTGTTTGTGGCATTTGCAGGCATGGCGGAAGCGCTGGTTTGTGCTGCGCAGAGGCCGCATGAGCGGGAACCCAGATGTGCTGGAGTACTACAGGAACAACCACTCCAAAAAGCCCATTCGGATCATCGACCTCAACGAGTGTGAAGTGCTGAAGCACTCGGGGCCCAACTTCATCAAGAAGGAATTTCAGAACAACTTTGTCTTTATTGTGAGAACCACCTACCGCACCTTCTACCTGGTAGCCAAAACTGAGGAGGAGATGCAGATCTGGGTGCACAACATCAGCCAGATCTGTAACTTCGGACATCTAGAAGATGGCACAGGTAGGATCGTGATCATGATCGTCTTGGGGGTTGGGAGGATGACCAGTGTCTGGGGTCCTCCACAGCAGCATCCGAGGTGAGAGGAAGCATGGACCTTGCTGGCTGGTTGGGCTATCAGGGATCTCACTGCTGGTGGGTGGAAATAATAGCTGGCCCCTTGGTCTCACTTTGATGAAGCAGTTCCTGCTACAATAAACAGCAGGTCCTTAATAAGAAAAGGTACTGTTTATGTGAAAAGCTGACTGAGTGTTATCTTCTGGGGTCATTTATTTCATTACACGTCCCATATTTATTTAGTTTGGCTTAATGTAAGACACCTGTTCCAGGAAAGTGTCCTGCAAAACTCTCATTTTCTCAGGCTTTGCTGGATGTGGAATGTGCACAGTCTTGGGTGTAGATGCACATACATAAATCAATGACGAAAATACTGAGCTGTCTTAGTCTATCAGTGAGAAGAAAAATAAAGAAAAGGCAGAGGATGGGAGAGTGTTACAAGTGTGTGTCTAGGCTTAAGAGATGGTCCTGCCAGTGAACCATAAAGTCAGCCTGTTTTGCTAGGACCTACACCTGTACGCACTCAGTAGGGTGAATTTCTTGGAAAACTTCCAAGAAGTGACCACTCCAAGATGGATGTAGCCAGTAATTAAAGTTGGGACCTGTATCATTATTAACTTACCTTTCAAATGAGACAATCGGGCTCAGATAACAGCAATCTGTCTTTCCCTTGACATTTCCAAGGGGCAGATACAGCAGCAATTTGAGACCTCCATAGGAAGTGAGTCACAACGACGACGTCCTTTGCTGTGATAAAAGGCAGTGCAAGAGCAGAGAAGGGTGGTGACAGGGGGACTCCATCCCAAGGGCAGTAATACGTTTGGGGGTATCATGGCATGGCCAGGCAGATTATCATGCTGTGGTCCCTGTGCTGGGACTGCTACTGGTGTCTGCAACTGCTGCATAGCCATACCATTACCTTGTAACTTGAAAGGAAACAAAAGGCTACGGTGAGATCTTTTATTTTAATCTATCCTGGTTCTTGGCCTTCCTTAATCTTCTCTTCAGTAGTTTATTCTGAGGGGAAATGGGAGTGGAAAGAGCACTGCAGTGGTCCTGTTATAAATGTGACGCCTGCTCTTCTCCCATTCACTTTAGAGACCACCAGCAAAATGTGCCGACATATTTTTATGTGCCAGTACAAACTGGCCATGAATGCAACTTGCAAGCTGGTAGTTTGGAGGGATTGGAGCCAATAGCCCTTTGGAGCTTGGATGTAATTAGGGATATTCAGTAACCCCCTTCCTGCTGCTCTGCCCTTGTTGACACTCAGATGTTGCGGTTGCGTTGCTACTTCTGGTGCAGTATTATTTAAATATATAATTTTACCAGTTACTCTGAACTGAAAGTAAGTCTTTCCATGCAAAACAGAAAAGAGAAAAATAATTTGTGCCTCTCAAATGCATACTCAGACTTCTGCTGGCACTGTGTCGGGGCTGTGCATAGGGAGATGTGATCTGTGACAGAGGAGCCAAGGCAGCGGCTGGCCCCAGGATAGATGCATTTATCCTGGGAAGTGTCTGTTCTGTTGTGGTGGTAGAGCACAGCGTTTCTTGTAAGACTTACACATGGGCGATACTCCGAGCATTACACAGTGGTATTTCTCTCCCAGCAAAGATTGCCAGTGTAGGCACTGACAGACAAGAAGTGACAACTCTTGGTGCGGCAGTTGGGAAAGCTCACATCCCAGCTTTCCGCTCCGTTCAAGGTGGATATTATCCGCTGAGAAGTTCAGCAGTGCAGAGCATTTGCCTTGGTTCGGTACAAAGCCCGGCACCTGAACTTGCAGCCCTCACCACAGACTACGTAAGCTAAGCTTCCAGACATGCGCTTATCCTATCTCTAACGGCGAACAGCTCATACGATCCTCTGCTTATCCTGCAGCTCACGCCGGTGAGGTCAGGTTTGGGCTGTATTCAGGTCAGGCTGCAGGTCACGTTCAGATACTCAGATTTAAATCTGCATAGTTCCACAGGTTGCACATCGCATTTCAAACAGTTGTCAATTGCTGCAGCTTTTTGGAAGCACCTAAATCCCCCAAGAGCCTGTAGGTTTAAACAAATTACCCTTAAAATTAACATAAGAAGAGAAAAGCTCTATTAAATGTCATATGCTTTTTTAACTTGAATGCTACCGTGTTAAAAAAATAATAGTCCCTGAAATGAATCATCAAAAGAAAGACACATCAATTGCAGGAAACTTTAATAAGCTATTCTGTGTATTAAAATGAATCTCAAAGCCAATATTATATTGTGAAATCAATCACTCTTAATCCTTGCCTCTCTGAAAATTTGCTGTGACCTTGAGGCCAAACCCAGATCTGCTTTCTCTGCTTAAGGCGCAGAAAGTGCAGCCACAGGTTTACACGGTGACTCAGCTGTAAACACCATCCCGTTGTTCCCAGTTAGTCCCTTCCAGTAGCAAAAGCAGTGGGATGAACAGCCAGGTCCTAGTCATCAGCGGCCTCCGGTCTGACGTGTAAGCAGCCAGACACGGACCGAGGTTAGCAAAACGGCGGCTGGCCCCGTGAGGACAGCTTTTTAGTCAACAAGAGAGGGGATGGCTGAGAGACGGAGGCGCAGTGCAAGCTCCAGGCAGATGTCAGGAAGCACCTGGGAGGGCGGCTGTCGGGAAGGACTTGCCAGCAGCAACAATTGCGCTGTGGCACTCGACTGCCATAAGAAACTGCGCCGCTGGCTGTGCTGACAGTGATGGGGGAGCTGGCACCTTCAGGGGAGTCAGCCGGAAGAGAGAGGAAAGGGCCTCCCTCCCTATTTTTCTACCATTTCTATGCTAAATCTTGCTTCCACCTCTGGTGAAGGCTCCCAGTGGAGCAAGTCCACAACCCCACAGGACCTGTAGCCACGCAGGGGATCGAGAGGAGGCTCAGGCCAAGCGGCTGGGCAGGGGAGGGGATGAAATGAGGTGGCGATGGGACATCGTAGGCACACTTTATCCCATATGCAAGCTGAAGCCGTGATTAATTGACACAATGCAATATAGCAGTTTTTCGTTGGAGAAACTGCTGTGAAAGTTGTTTAGCCTTTTTCATTCGGAAGCCTTACTTTTAAAGATTGTAGCTGTTCATTGAATGTTCCCCCAGGCCATGCCTTGGCAGGCAGCAACTCAGCCCATGCGGGGCCTTTCGTCTTGGGTTCCCTCTTCACTTCTTCCACAGGCTCCAAGTATTGTTCCACGTTCCATGTAAGTGCCTTGCTCCTTCCGGATGCAGCCCTTACCTGAAGGTCCCTGCTGATCTCCATCACTTCCCTGTTGCTCTACTCACCCAGGGCCACAGCGGAGCCTGATGTCCCTGGGGAGGCCCCTCTCACTGGGACCCTCCATGCACAGTGCATGGAGCAGGACGTTGGCAGGGTCACCCTAAGTGACAGGTTACCCTTGGGTCCCTCTTGGCTGCTGCAGCTGGATAAGAGCATTTCTGCTCCTCAACCTCTCCCTCATCTCTGGTTGCTCTGTTCTTCACACCCATCCTTTCCCATTGCTGGGACTTTCTCCCTTTCTGCCTCCTCTGATGGCTTCTTTGCCTCCTAAAATGTGTCTCCCTTCTTTTTTTTTCTTTTGCCCATGCGCACAGACCCTGCCATGGCATGAGGATGGCTTGATTCCCCAGGACCTTGCTGCAGCCACACTGGGGAGCATCTCCTCCAGCCAGGGCTGCTGGGAGCACCACACAGAGGGGCTACCTGGAGGGACTGTGCTCTCCTTGCAGAGACGCTTTCTCCTGAGCATCTTCACTTTATTCCCCCCTCTGTTCCCATACAAAGCAGGACAGGCAGTGTCCCAGCAGGCTTGCTCACAGCAGCGCCTGGCCCTCGTACAGGAGTTCAGGAGAGGTGTGACGGCACCTCCCAGCCCATGCTGGAGGACAGGCACTTGGGGCTACTCCCTCCACACTTCCCTCTCAGCGGGAGGAAATCCCTTCTTGGCTGCACAGACTTAAGGCTGCTCTTTAATGTCAGGCTCTGGCCCCTGGCCAGGAGGGGTGGGTGGCATTTCTACCTCCTTGGTATGGCCGTGCAGCCTGGTGGGGGGTTGCTGTGAGCAGGACCCCACTGTTTCACTGTGTCCCTGCACTGCTGTTGCACCGTAAAAATTTTTGGGGAGTGGGCTGGGGTCTGTAGCAGGAGGGAGAATCCCTCTGTTTCTCCAAGCAATGCCCCTGCACTGATGGGGAAAGTCACCGCGGAGGATGTGCACCAATGCAGGGCAGAGATTTTTTTGGGTTAGTACCCACCGAAACAGTTATTTTGGCAGCCAAAGCTGCCTGCTGTCTCTCTGGCAAAGGGGAGGGCAGGCACCAAATCTACTCTCTGCCTTCTTGCTGTCGAAAATGGCCATGCATAATTTATTCTACCCAGCTGCTGCTGCAGTACAACTTTAATGCATGCTGATTCAGTTACCAGCAGAGCTGGCAGGGACAGGGCCAGTCTGTTAGGAGCTGGCTACAGGTCCCTGAGCCCCTGAAGGTTAGAAAAGGGCAGGTCTGTGCTGTCTCCATCCCTCCCTCCTGCTCACAACGGTTGCCATGTGGTCTGCAGCTCACAGCCTTTCCTGATGGGATAATCCATGGTTAAACCCTGCGAGTACCAGATGGAGTTCAGGCCTGTTCATTCTCTGTGTTAATAATCCAGAATGTCATTAATTTCTCTTTCTTATGCGTTGTGGTGGAGTTTAGTTGGCTTTTTTTTTTTTTTTTTAAAAAGTGGTCAGATGGTGATGTGAACATGCTTTTCTAAGATCCCTGTGGAGTTAGCCCAGTGCATATTTGATCATCCTCAGCTTGCAAGACAGCTCTCCGAATCCAAGGTTTGAAAGCAGAGTTACCGTCTGAGCCAGCACAATGACCAAGAGCAAAGTTATTTTTCAGATGGGAAGCCTGCAGCCCTGAGCTCTGCTTTGCAAATGGGAAACCCCGTAAAAGCCATTCCTTCCAGATACTCACTGCTGAAATCCTGCTGCTATAGGCACCTGCTCAAAAGTAAGCAAATGCTTTGCTTAAGCTCCGATTTAAGTACATGCTTATGTGCTTTGCTGACTCGGGGTCCAGCACTGCACCAGACCTCCAAAGCCAACAGGAGGAAGCAGCAGTGAGTGAATACTGGTAGATGGGAAGCAAAAGAGGTGGCTCCCTCCCCAATTTAAAGGGATGAGGTGTGGGGTCATGCAGGGAGAAAAGACCAGCTGTTTTAGTCTTCTGCTGACTGAGATCAGAAAGATGACGGGGTGAAGCCTGCTGTGGCTGCTGTGGAAGTCTGGGTCACTGGAGGGTTTTCTTTGTGTTTAGTGATGTTGCTGTCTAACCATCCAAGTCTTAGCAGCTCTCTCTGTCCCTCCTGACCTGCTTGCGCGTATACCTAGCACCTCCCAGGGTTGAGAAGTGACTACAACAACCGAGTACAGTGCCAAGGCTTGTTGCTGCATTGAGCTGAGGACTAGATAGAAGCTGCCAGAGGATCTTAGAACCTCAAGACCCAGTGCAGGATGTGGCCTTCAGCATGCATGCAGATGGTCAGGGGCTGATTCCCAGGATTTCCAGCAAATTCTGGATATCAGCATTAGAGAAATCTGCTGCCTTGCTACACTTTGAAGGTGTGTTTATGTTTGGTTTGGTTTTATCAGCAGTAGCTGGTTTCTTGTGTTTGCTTTTGCCACGGGGTTTTTCATTTTGAAGAAGGGTTTTGCAGCTTTGACTCAGGCAATGTCTGCGCTTCAGCCACAGAAATGGGGACCCGCTGCTGAGCCCCGCAGGTGCTGGGGGCAGCTGGGGCACCCACTGAGCACTGCCTGGTTCCCCTGCAGCCCTGGTGAGGGAACTGCCATGCAGCAGCCTGGAACTTCATTAGAAAAATCGTGTTCTCTAATTGAGGGCTTGTGCTCCTGCTGCCAGGAGCAGATGCCTTTGGGGAGCTGCTCTGCAAAGATACCCCAGGCCCTTCCCACTCCACAGCTGCCCATGGTGGGAGGTCCAACTTGCACCGAGGACTTGATTTTTGAGTTGAAATGCCCCAGAATCTGGGCCAGAGGCTGTGTTTAGCCTTAACCATGTCACTCAGCCATCACTCCTTCATCCCTCCTGCTCAGCGTCCCTAGCTCTCTAGCAGGGACAGAGGTTGGGAGAGCAACAAAACCAGACTTGTCTTTGCTGCCTGGCAATGTTCGGGCCAGATGGGTACGGGTGCCTCGGCTGTATGCTGACAGTGAACAGTGGCCTTGGTGGTTGGAGGTGAACCTGGAGCTGAGCAGGTAGCCAGCTCTGTGCAGCATGGGCCAGCCCTGCTGCTGGCAGCCCAAACCTACTTCTCTCCCCACTGCCGCCCCTGTCTGTGCTGAGGGGGAACTGGAGTGTTATGCCCAGGGAAGGAGGGAGCAGGGAAGGTGTCACTGAGCACAGGCTCCCCTGTGCCTTGTGGCCTCCAGAAAAGTAATGTCCCTTTTCTCAGCAGAGCCAACAAGCCTCCAGCTGGGCAATAATAGCTACACCGCAGCTCTCCCGGCTTTGATGTCCAGCCTAGAGAGGCGTAAGGAGTTTGCAGACAAGTTCAGAGGTGCAACAAATCCGGCTACTCCATGAGCAGCAAAGCTCAGTTTTGTCCACTGAGATCTAGAAAGCGGGAAGAAATCAATCCCTTTCCTTGTCGCCATTAATTCAAAGTGTCGCAGATTAATAATTAATTATTTGCGTTAGGTCCTAAAAAATACTTGATAAAACAGCTCTGCCTCAGCATTTTCCTCAGCAGAGGCTGTCTCCACTACTGTGCAGGAGGGATGCTACAGCCCTGCAGGAGTGGGGGACCCCAGAGCAAGGGGGGGGTCTGCACCTCCTGCAGCCCCTCGATTTGGCAGCTGGCTTGTCCAGCCTGAGCAGGGGGAGCAGCTGCGAAATCAGGCTCCCCTCTCCCCAGGATCAGTTTTTGCCTTGACCCACTGCCGCTCTGGGGTAAAACATCCCTGGTGCAAAAAGCAAGGTGGCAACGGCCAGGAGAGACAGTGGGCCAGGGTGAGTCAGAGCCGTCCCTCAGCTGGGGCCGTCCATTCCCATTGCAGGTTCGGTGGAGAGCCTGTCTCACACGACCTCGTCCCCGCAGCCATCACCGGCCGCCTCCACCCACGCCTCCCGCATCGCCGATCCCTCCTTCTCGGTTGACCACGCTGGTGCTGACGTGTCTGCCGCGGAGGAGACCCCCAGCGAGTCAGAGTCGGTCTTCCTCCCCGACTACCTCTTCCTCTCCAACTGCGAGTCGGGCAAGCTCAGCCACAACAGGTAGGTCTGGGGTCTGCCAGATGTGTCGGGCTGGAGCCACCCTCTCCCTGCCCCGTGATGCCCTGGGAAACTAGGGCAAACTGGTCCTTGAGCCCTGCCACTCAGAGTAGGCTTCCAAGCACAACAGGGGACCATAAGACTAATCCAATTTACAGGGGGCTTTTCATAGCACAGATTAGTGGTCAAGCATCTATGTTGGCCCTGTCCCTTACCAGGGTGGGTGGCTGGAGACCACCCACACAGCCTCCCTCCAGATGCCCTTTCTGCCTGCTGCTGCCCAAGGTGCTCCACAAAGTGCCCCATCCCCCAGCCCAGCTCATGGGGGACCTTCCACAGCCATATGGAAGGGACAGATTTTGTCCCAAACTGTGGGGCTGGGGTTTTTTTTTGCTGTGTACTTGCTCAGTTGCAACCAGGAGAAAAGGAAAGCGCAAGTCTGACCTCTGTCTCTGTGCAGGTGTGACAGCTGGTCGAATTCGGACAGATCTCTGGAGCAAACCTCATCGGATGACGTTTTTGTTGACTCCTTGCAGTCCCAGCCCTCCTTGTATCTTGTACAGCCGTCCAGCACTGGCACTGTGCACCAGGATGGGGCCCCGTTGGCAAATCCCAGCACCGTGTCCAGGAACATAGACATTAGCGGGCCACCCAGTGACTTTTCCTCCTCTTCTCCACTGCTGGGGATGCCACTGACACCAACCTTTCAGATTGACAAGAGCCAAAACCCGCTGCCCTATGGTGTAACCCAGCTGGACATCCTGTCCAACACACCCCCACCGCGGCCACCCAAGCCAACCCACTTCTCAGACAGGAGAGGGGATGAGGTGGGCAGTGGGGCCCTCCAGAATGGGCATGCAGGGATCTGCCGGGCTCAGGCTGCTCTGGTGCCCAGGAGGATCTCCTTGTCCAGCTTAGACAACGTGAGGAACTGGAAAGGTGAGTGCATTTCCGAGAGCCAGAGAAGCAGGACTGGTGTGAGGAATGGAGCTGCCCAGGAGCTGCCTGTCCTCCCCCCTGCAAAATCAAACACCATCCAAAGCAACCCAAAATGCTTGTTTCAAATTAAGTAGCAAGCAGGATTCAGATCTGTCCCTCATGTTCAGCTCCTGCTCTGTGAAAGCCCCTCAGTGTGTACACATGGGCAGCACTTTGGCTGTGACCTCTTCAGGGTGCCTCATGACTTGCTAGTTTTCCATGCCCCCTCCCTCTCCAAAAAACAAAGCAGTAGAAAAAGAAAAATGAAAAGCCAGCCACTGAATCAGGCAATGCCAAACTCTCTATTTATGCGGGTCAAAATGTGGGCTTGCACCTGGGAATTGCCTCTGTAGCTGTGCTGCTTCGCTACATCCAGTCCTTTCCGTAACAGCAGCATGTCTTTTCACAGCTTAAAGAACGGGAAGCCAGGGAGATGTTGGGGATGCGATGTAATCCCAGTTGAACCAGGGACTCTGTGTGTCCATGAGCAAGTCCCAGTCTGTCCCTGCACTTCAGTCAGGGTAGCCTGAAAACCTGCTGCATAGCAAGTTCTGCTCTGAGCTGAGGTGACTTTTCCACTTGTTTTAGAAACACCATCATTGCAAACAAAAATAACAGTCAAAAACCAGCATACACAGTATGAGAATGTTTTATTTTGTGGAGCCACAGAACAGAGGAAGGGAGCTGGAATACCTGGCTGGAAATCCTCAATTAATTTGCAGTGATGTGTCATTTTTGATGAGGAAGAAAATGTAGGTTTTTAAGGACAAGCATCCTTTAGACTCCTGTAGTTTGAATGACCAACTGGTCTTGGGGGCCGTTAGATCCTGCTCTTAAAGCTCAGAAGCTAAGGCAAGGAGACCTCTGTCCAGCCTGTTTATCAGTGTACAAACAATTCTTGGAAGGTTTCTGAAGAAACACCCATCAGTGGAATTGGTATTCTTAATTATCAGTTACATTTGGTTGCTCCCTGAAAGGTGCTGCTCTTGCTCCTGCACATGTGCCGCTGTAACGCAGCCAGCGTGCTTGAGACAGTTACTGTTCCTCCAAGCCAATTTATGCCAAAGTGTTTTTAAGAGGATTAAGTGGCCAAATGTCATGTTCTGCTACCGTGCTGCAAGGTTATCTCTGCCTGACAGGGGGCAGCAATGAATTAATAAGTGCTGCTATTTTTTCTTACCGTAAGTGCAGCTGAAAATATTTGAAAGGTTAAACTCTGAATTCAAATGTGTTTAACAAGAAAGATTGGAAAAAGAAACAGGGAGAAAGCAGCTGTTTCTCACCAGCTCCCCGAGTGAGCCCGCTCAAGTTATTTACTTCATTTTTTGCCCTTGGCAACCTGTAGGAGCTGAACAGATGTGATTAACCCAGTGCAAAAGCGGCATGTATGTTAGCTGCGGTGCCATGAAGGGGACCGAGCTGTACGCGTATAAGGCACCTCTATCCTGGCATCTGCTGGAGGGTTGTGCCTGAATGTCTTTTTGCCAAAATAATAAATAAATGTAGCTGTCCCAGGACAGTGACTGTGCCTCTCCGAATACATATCTGCATTAACAGTATTGCTTTGTTCTTGTTTAGTGCTTTTGCCTTTTATGCTGATACCACCACAAAGACCCCCGGCTGCAGTGCAGTATTGACCTCTCCACCATAAGAGCGGGGGCTGGATTAACATGGTTTCAGGGTTTTAAGGCATTCCCACAGAAAAGCCATTTTCTGCACAGAAAAATAATTTCCCAGAAAAGGATGGTAGTTGTAAGCATCTCCCACTGAATGCTGGATTTCAGGTTTTTTGCCTTTTGCTTCAAAAATAAAATTGTCCTACACCAAGACAAAGGCCAGCCTGCACAAGGGGACGCTGTAACTGGTGACCTTTTCTCTGGCTGTTTGTTCCCTATCAGCTTGAGCCACTTGCACCACATCTGCATTTCTGGGTGACAAAGAGAAGAATTTCTCTCCTACCATTAAGTTCCCCCGTGCACCCTCTGTACAATAACATGTGCTTCCCTGGCACCTTACACACGAGGCTCCTAAATAACTTTCCAAATAATAATGAATTAAGATTCCCTACAGTCCCTTTTCATATAATTTCCCCAGTTTGAGAGATGGGAAAATAGAGCGGGACTAGAGCAGGAGCTGGGTTTAAATTTGTGCTTGGTTGCTCCCTCAGCACACCAGTCTTTCTCCGCAACTGCTTGTGTTACAGGAAGCATAAATTACAGCTGGATTATACACGAACAAGTTACTTGGTTTCATCATACTTAAAATAGATGTAATCGCTCTGAGATGAAATCCTACTGAGTTGGTTCTGGTCTTAAGTGTCATTGGATTTCCTCATTTAGGATAAATACTAGGAGTTATGGAATCTTTATAAAGCTTTAATTATTTTAGAGCCATATGCTTTACTCCAGAATTATCTCCGTATAGTTGCACTGCCTTATCACATTTTTAATCACTTTTTTTTCCTTGCAGCAGACATGGAAGGCAGTTCCTTAAGAAGTCGGGATAAGAGGCTTAGCTTGAATTTGGTAAGCACTCTGCTTTCAAAAATTTAAAACGCTGGCACATGACAAACTTCAGAAAGTGAATCATTTCACATCCTGATATTCAATCATTCCTCTCCTGTGTTCAGCAGAAGAATTGAAAAAAAAATGGAAGAAGCCCTTGGCACTGGGAAACTTCTGTGCTGCTTCTTCGCAGCCGCGGGAAGCCTTTGACAGAGGAGGGAGAGGGAGGCCACAACACTGAGCACATCTGGTTTTAAAGCAGATGAAGCCACATCTGTTGTGAAAAAGGATGTTAGTGGCCTCGAGAATTAAACTGTTGACAAAAAGCACCTGAGAAAACTGCTTATCTCTTGAAAAGGGTCTAAAGAAGCCAATCACTTCATGATCCTGAAGGATATCTCCTCTTTAGGACATAGGAAAGTCTCTGCTCTCAAAGCACCTGTGCTTCAGGGCTCTGTCAGTCCAAAGCTTCCCAACTTGGCCTTTGGCAGACGTGGTTTTATGTAGCACCATCACACACCACATGGCCAGTCCTCTGCCTGGTGCTGGATACTGTTTTATGTGCAGGAGATCCTTTGCCGCTTGTGTGTAAGCTCTGGTGGTGGGCAACTTAAATTTTTCTCCCCTTTGAAAGCTTGCAAGGTTTGTAATCAATCTCTCTCACCACTCAGCCAGCACTAACCTGCATAAGATGAATTTCTAGTGTTAATTCTCAGCTATCAGAACCAACATGTAGGTCTGTGTGTCTGCTCTCTCAGCTTCCACATTTGCAATAATCTAGTTCATCGGATGTTCTCCTTTCAGATGGTTTTTGTATGAAGAAGCCTCCTTTGTTTTATAGGTCAGAATTACTGCTGGGAGAGGCAAGTGCAGCCTCACTGAAGTTGGAGGATTTAACCTACTTAAGTCACCAATAAGCTTGGTCCTAGTTCCCAGCAGTGACTTGCGAAGATCAGAAGTGGACTTCTCCAAAGCCGGAGTGTTCATCTGAACTTATGTGTTTGTCTCGTGTCTTTCCAGCTTGCGTCTCTCAGAAAGGCCATGTCAGGACTCTCCTGGCCTGGGACTTGGCTCGGATCTGTTGCCAGCTCACAGCACCTACTGGCTTGCAGGGGGTTAGCTATTCATTTATCGACCTGTTTCTCTTTCTTTTCCTCCTTTGCTTCTGAAGCCATGTCGGTTCTCCCCGCTCTACTCGACCGCTTCGGACAGCACGGAGGACAGCTACGTGCCCATGCGCCCCAGCACCTCTCCCTCTGCACCCGGCTCCGACTGTTCACCCGATGGCTACATCCCCATGAGCCCCGGCTCAGCCACCTTTACCTTCCCTGTCGTCAGCACTGAAAAACTCACCAGCCCGTTACCTGAGCTTCCCTCGGATCTGGAGCCCCCTCCGGTGAACCGAGACCTCAAGCCTCGTAGGAAATGTAAGCTCAGACCTAAAGTGCAATTGGCAGCCAGGGGGTCCTGATAGCAGTGACACAGGTCACCTCCTTTGACAGTGTCCTTGGCACATTTTAAAGCGCTTCCCGCTCTAGAAGAGGGATTGAATTGCTGTGTAAGTGGCTGATAGTACTGTAACATAGGATGCATCTGCAGGGTTGTTTGTGAGCAGAGGAAGAGCGTCCATGCCTATTTTTGCAAAGACTTGGTGGCTGCATTAGCGTGGTGCATGGCTTCAGCTCCACTCTGACTGCACATGACCAAAGGGACGTAGCCTTGGAGAGACAGCAGACTAAATCCTGCAGTTCTGGAGTACGTGTACTGCTGTCTCACCAGCTCCCTGACCTTCCAGGAACAGGATATCCAAACACTCACATACTCAAACTTGATGTGTGGGCTTGTTGGTTAAACCTCTGTTGGGTGGTTGCAGCTGTCTTGGTTTAAATAGGAATTTCCTGCAGATAATTTTACTGATGGTAATTTTCCACTCTTGCTTTTCATGGCATCTCCAAAATCTGGGTTGCACTTCCAGAGGATATACTGGGGACAAAATTCAGCTTTGCAGTGGAGAAATTGCCTAAACCTAGCCTACGTTAAAGCTCTTTGGGCTGCAGAGCCACAGGGCTACTCAGAAATTGGTTCAGAAAATGCTGCTGTGAAGTGGGGACAGTAATCTAGACCGTTGCCAGGAAGCAAAGCAAGCACAGGTCCTTTCTCAGAGGGTTTTGAGGATGGAGCGGGAAATGTACGTTGACTGGCGAGAGGAAAGACCTTGATCTCCATGTGTAGGACCTTTCCATTTAGAAAAGAACGCAAAACCTGTTTTGACCTGTAGGCTGAACTGGCCTCTCCTCTTGAAGGCAGCACATGCAGAGAAGATTTGAGGCAAGCACATGGATCTTGTGGGGCATTTGCTCTCCTTATGCCCATTGTATTTATTCTGTTATTTTAGGGTAAATGAGGGACGTTGCTTTCCAGCGCTGACTGAAGTGGTCATTTGTTACTTATTTCTGTCTTGGTTATATCAGTTATGTTCTGTGAAATACTCTGTTAGTTTCTTGCTGTTAATATAAAACTGCATTTTCCTGAACAGTCTGTACTTTTCATTAGCTCTGCTATTGGAAATGTAGTTCCTTTTGTATCTACTTGCAGCACGGCCACCTCCTCTGGACTTGAGGAACCTCTCCACAATCCGGGAGCATGCTGCTGTGACCAGGATGTGGACTGTGCCTTAGTAAGTCAACAACAAACCTGCCGTTCCAATCTTTTAAGCATTAACATTGTGGAATGGAGTTAAAAATAACTTATCACATCCCACAAGAAACAGTTTCCTGGCAAAGTCCACAAACAAAAATTCCCAAGGGCTCCTTCCAGCATCCCCCAGGCTTTTGCTGTCTCTAAAAGCAAGGCTCCTTTTCATGACAGGCAGCTCCAGTGCGTTCAGCATCACACAGTGATGCTCAGTCTGCTTTGAAGGTTCCTTTTGAAAAGTCTGCACCCTGGTGTGGCTGCTGCGATGGCTAAAAGCTTCACATGCTTTAATTATTTTTTCTTCTCAAAGTGATAGAGCCATTTTTGTTCCTGAAAATTAATATAGCAACATAAAACCAGATGAGATAAAGATCTGCCTGATTTGCAGCCTGCGTATACACTTCTGCACTGCCACACAGCAATTCAGACTTGATCTGTTGGTGTGACCTTTTGTCCCTGGAAATTAGTTGTGGGGTAAAACAAATGCTTTTGGTCCCAAATCCCAGGTAGTATGAACAGATGATGCTGTTGGGCTCCAAGGGCAGTGAAAGACTCATCTTCAGGGAACACGTGAGCAGGGGAGGACTGCAGCCTGCTGGCTGGGGGGATCTTGGCGCTATAGGGGAAGGCTGACCAGAGAGCCAGCTGTGCTGAAGCGTGCATGCAAAAGCCAGGCATTCCCACCAACCTCCTCTGCAAACTCCGGATGCTCCAGAAAATGTGGTTTTATTCTAGCATGAGTGCCAGATGGGCAGTTCCACTCCTCTGCCTCAGACAGTCATTTGGAGGGCAAAAGGGACACGAGACGGGCAGTTTCTCAACTGCAGACCCCTCTCCCAGCCCTACAGTCCAAAGCCAGTTAAGCCCATCGGCACTGCCTGCTGCATGCTGCCTGTTAGGGAAACCCAGCAGCCTGCCCCATAAGCATCCTTGCCAGAGCGCTGTGGTTAATTAGTGCTGACACAGTGCAGAGTCCTGAAGGATAATGAGCTCGAAGGGAGTTTGCATGGTTTACATTAACAAAACTAAAAAAGAAGTATGCCCGGAACTAATAAAGCAAGAGGAATAATACTGTTCATGCTGCACAAAGCGGCCATCTAATTTCCTAATAACTAACCCCATTGTGCTAGCCTGCAATAATTTACTCACGATATACCTCTGACAGTTATGTCAGTGGAAGAGATTTCCTTGTACAAGGGCTGAGTTGCAGCCATCTCCGTAGCACATACACTGTGTTCAAAGCCAGATAAGTTCCTCTGCATGCACCTCCAGTTAATTCACATCAGTCTCCAAAATGTGGATACCCGCACAACTAAGTAACTGCCCCATTGGCACATATTACCCGGATGAATGATATCTGTCTCTGTGCCCCTTGCTGGAGAATTGCTCTGACATTTTATGTTTTCTGTCATACCAGAGATGGCAAGCTTTCATAAATCCCAGAAACAAAAATCAACAAAACCACTCATAGCAATATAACACGCTTTTTCTGCAACTAAGGAGTGGTTTTGGACATCCTCTCCATAAAGGCTGCAGCGTTAGTGTGAGTTTATTCACCATATGGACTGTGTCAGGCTTTGGCTTCATTTCAGAGCATCTGTAAGATGCTTCCTTAACCTCTCCTGTGTTTTTCTTCATAGCAATCGAATGAGCTTTATCTCACCAGAAAGAGACGGTATTAATTCAGCAAGAATATTTGCCAATTCAGTTTCCGGAGAAGAGGAAGAAAGTTACATTCATATGGTAATCTTCATTTTCACACAGCCATCCTTTGCTTTATTCTGCTCTGTCACATTGATGGAGAATGCAGAAGTTTGTTTTCTAAGAAAAAATGTTGAGGAGGTTTGTCCTTTGCCTTCTGTTTTTTTTTTTTTTAAAATGATGAAACGGTTTTAAACCCAAGACACTGGGACCAATTTACGGAGAGATAAGGGAAGCCCTTCTTCTGCTCTGCAGAACTCAGCTGTTCGCCCACGAATGTTGCTGAGCAGTTCCAAGAGATCACAGGGATCAGCCATATTTACATGAGAACTCATTAAGGCAAAGGAAAATTAAATCTTTTCACCTTTTAAAAGTGTGCCCTGCAAAATCTCCTAGGAAATGACAGAAAGCCGTTAGTGCACTTCCTAAAGAAACACACCAAATATTGTGCAGAAACAGAACTCCCATTAAAGTCTCTTATTGCTTCTGCTTTGGCTGGTGGCACTAACCCCACTTCCCATCCCATGAAAGAAGAACATCTGGCTTTGTGGCTTCCTTTCCTTCATTCACTCTTTAGCCATATCTTGCAAAAGACCAGAATCTCAGTTTCCTTTGAATTTTAGGTGTAAATGGATCTCAAATTCCCTGATCTGAGCCAATGTCTACAGATTTGGCTCCATAGCCAAAGCCCAACAGCAGTGGCTATAGAAATATATTGCAAAACTGACCACAATCTTCATGAACCGTAGTCTCAAATTTTAACCCACACCTCTGTTAGATAAAAATCTGCTCAGGAGGGCAGTCCCAGTTGTAACTACTCCCCATTTAATTTTTCTAGTCAAATAAAATCTTCCATACATTTGTGGTCATCTGGGATTTTCCTGTGATTAATTTTCAGTTGCTAGATTTGAACAGAACTATCACCCTTTCTTCAAATTTGTAGAACGATGGCCGTTAAAAGGGCACCCCTGCAAATCTGAGCCTTCCAAGGGCTTGGGCTGAGAAGCTGGGCATAAGTCCTTCCTGAGAACATTGAATGCAAATCACCTCTGGTTTGCCTGTGTTCCCATAATTACCAGGAGAAAAGGGCTCTCACAGGCTTTTTTTATGCCATCTCACAATTAATCAATGTTATCCTGTGGTTAGTCACCAAAAGGCACCCTTGGCGTAGAAAACTACGTGGGTGCTGACCCTCCTCACTTGCATTCTGCCAGATGAGTCTCCCACCTCACAACTGTAGTCCTGCTTCCTTTTAGGATCATGTTTTAAGAGCCTTAAAAGTTTCTCTTCTTTCCCGACAGGAACACAGACAGGCAACATCTCCATACAGTGGTGCTTTTCCATGGACAAGGAAATCTAACCTTGATTACTTAGCATTGGATTTTAATTCTGCTTCCCCATCCCCTGTACAGAAGGTATGAGTCATCTGAAAAACCCCGCAGCCTCCTCTCTTTTTGTCTGCTGGGAGGAAAACAAGACCAAGAGTCACACTCTGCTAGGTGCCCCAAGTATTGTGATGAAGCCAGTCGTGTTGCCAGCTGACTGCATTTGGGGCAGGCTCAAGATTAATATAATAAAAGCACTATTAGGGTGATGACAAGGTGGCCTTAGCATGACTCATAGGGATGCCATTAACACGAGCTCGGCAGAGGGCACAAGACCACACTGGGATGTGCAGCCGTGAGGGCTTGTGGGCAAGTTTGTTGGTGCTTGCAGGATCTCAGCATGCTCTTTCATTTTCATCAAGTCTCCACAAACCCTTTCCTCCTAGTTTCCCCCCAAATCTCTTTGCGGTAACAAGCGTACAGCCCATGATAAATTCACAGGGTAAAACTGTACCATCTCTTGTAACGTGGCAAACTGTGCATCTTTATTCTTGCATCACCAAAAGCATTTCAACTTCCTAAGCAATGCAGAGAAAATACGTTCCTTCTTCCAGAGAGCTTGTAACCTGCCCAGGTGGTGGGTAGGTGCCACTGCAACGCAATGAACTGTTGTGGGTTTGGGCCGTTTTACATCCTGTGTATCATTTTCCCCATCAGCTAATACTCCTGGAGGCAAAAGACTCAAGACTCCTAAGCTTTCTTATTTACCCCCCCCCTCCTCCCCGCAGTTAAAATGCAGTTAGGTTATCCCTGCAGCAGGATCACTCGGATGAGAAGAGAATGATTATCTGCATGGAAATAGCCAGAACAGCACGTTTCCCTCGCTCGCTGTGCTGGGCTGAGTGACAGGGTGACAGATGGATAATTATAGCTAAAGCAGGCTGTAAAGCAATGCTTTTGTCAGCTGATGTCACTGTGAGCTTCAAGGTGAAGTGAAGCAATCAAGGAACAAGGGAAAGGGAAAACAGTAAATCAAGTCAAGTTTCACTAGCATCCCTTTTCAACCCTAAAATTGATACATTGGTTTTTTCCTCTCTCTCCCACAGAAACCTTTTCTCTCTGAGGAGCAGAGAGTGGACTATGTCCAGGTAGATGAACAGAAGACTCAAGCTTTACAGAACACTAAGCAGGAATGGACAGATGAGAGGCAATCGAAAGTGTAAAGGAAGAAGATCTGGGATCTGGAGGATGGTTTTTTTTTTGCACTGGAACCACAACATTAATGAAGCAGCTATCACAGTAGAGTTCAAAGGCAGAGAGAGTTGTAAGATGCTTACGGTCTGTAAAGGAACGGCATTTTTAATGGAAACCTTTGATTTCAGCTGGAAATAGTATGTTGAATGAGTGAGTGGTTCACTGATGATTGAAGTAATGCATTACCCTTTTTACTGCCCTTACCAGTAAGCTACATGGTACCATTTTCTGGCATGATTCTGCGACGAGTCGTACACTTAATGTTAACAAATCCACTACATGTTGCATTAATCTAGTTAGTCCTGCCTTCTCCCTCTGTTGCATAATTCCTAGTTGCTAAAGCTATTTTTTGATATTCCTACAAATACTGCGGGTGCTCAGAGTGCTTTTATGGCAGCGGGCATCTGACAGGTATCGGTGACTAATCAACTAAGGGCTAAAATACTGAAACAATAAAAAGAACTTTTTGAATATATAGTGCTTAAGCAAAGAGAATTTTGGAAAATATTTTTCCCCTGGGTTTAAAAGGTCTGACTCTGAGCTGACGCTGTCAGAAACTCAAAACGGGACTGTGTACCCTACCGATGGGACTGAAACGCATGGTCTTTGACCCTCTAGACGACAGTCATCATATTAAGCTGCTTCTCTCCATTGTGGCTCATACTTGTCGCCTTTCTGTCTGATTCCTACTGATGTTTTCTCCCCTGTCTTGAAGAGTGTCTTCGGCACAGCACAGCTGCTCCTCTAGCAGGAGGCTGCAGGCACACAGCTCTTGGCTGGCCAAAAAATAGAAAGGGAAGCTGTGAGCCTGTTTCTGCAAGTCTTGGGAGAACTGGCAAAGGATCAAGAATGCTTTCATCTCAACTGCAGAAGAAATGCCATTGGAATTGCTGGTAGCAGTCGTCAAACTGATTGTTTTGCTAGACCCACCCCCAAAAAAAAGAGAATTAGGAAGTTCAGCGTGCTCCGAGAGAGGCTAGCAAGCCTGCCAAAATAAAACAACAATGCGCTTACGCAGCGTGAGGACCTCTGGGTTCAGGAAGCTTATCTACCTTGGGACTTGTTACAGGCACTATCTCAGGATCACATATGTGTATAGTTTATAACATATTTAACTTTAAAAGCTTGGCTGCAATCTTTATTTTAAGGTGGCACACAGCCACTTGACTCATGGAAGTACGCAGCGCCGCTGAGTGACCCACACTGGATTTGGTCTTGCAGGCTTCGCTGGTGCAGGCATGTCCCGCTAGCCATAGGAGGTCTGATCCTGTCAGCCAGGACGGACAGCCAGGACCCTTAGGAAAGATTTCCTCTTTGACAGTGCCAAGTCACTGGCCTCCCTTCACGTGCCTGTTGCCACCACGTTGTATTACTGTAATCTGACATCCCAAAAACGCTGATTTACCAAACAGAGGCTGTAGAAATGTCATTGCAGGAACCACTGGTGTTTCCTTGAAGGCTTCTACTTGCTGTCCTCCGTGCACCCACTCTGCTTCAGCCTTTTGGGCGCTCTGGGAGGCTGAGACATGGCCGAGTCACACGTCCTGCTGGGAGAGGCAGCCTAGCTCACAGAAACGCCATTTTTCTCCTACCTCAAGAGAGCTGAACTGCTTGCAAGTCTCGCTGCCTCTTTAGAGCAAATAATACAAAACTGGGGATCCGTGGTGACCAGGCTCTTATTAGCTTACCCTGTGAGAACGACGAGGTTCACCAGCGCCTTTATTGACTCTGGGGCAAACTGGGCACCCAGGCCTGCGGGCATAAAGTGTCCTGGACTAGAGCTGCTTGCAAACCCAGGGTTTATACCACAGAGAGCTGACCGGCTGTTTCCTCCTCCTCCGCTCCCCGCCTTCCTCCAAAGCTCTAAAATGAAAGTTAATGTTCATAGAAGTTTGGAAAAGAATTCAGACTTTTCCGTATAACCCTTGTCTGTCTGGTGTGAAAGTCAGTTTGTTAAACCCCGGTTGTTTTGGCCTAAAACGGATTTAGGAGAGCTGTGAGCAGCCGTGCCCTGGGTGTGGTGTTGCTGCAGGGGAAGTGGGTTTGGGGCGAGGTGGTGGAGGCCGGCGCCTCCCCGGAGGTGTTGGAGAGAGGTACGCAACGAAGGGCCACGCTTACAGACACGTTTGCCTTTCTGCTCGAAAGAGTTGCCTTTCTTGCAAGGTGTACAAATAACACACGTCACTGAAAGCTTTTGGTGGATGCTGCAGGACTGAAAGAGCTAAAAGACCAGTTAAGACCAGTAGGGGACAGGAAACATCCACAAAGGGCAGGTAAAATTACACTATGCTACTGCAGACCCCAAATTGCAGCGCGATGGCATGGCAGCCTCCGATGCGGATTGCAATAGCATACGGATCAGCTCACGTTTGGCAGGAGAGTTTCTTTTCATGCTATCAGAAGATCTCCTGAAGTGGAAAAACACCAAGTTATTGGAGACAACCGACTCGCTTGTTATTCTAGTCTATTGTAAAACTATTTAAACTTTGACAATCCTGGCTAACGGATCATTCAGAGCTTTAGAAAAGAAGGAGCTCTATTGGTATTTTTTTTCCCCTAAAACGATATACCCATAGAGCTTGGCGGGGACTGTCCTTAGATCAGAATGGCCCCCTTCCGCGTGTCCCCTGCTTGCCCCCACCGCTTGCTTATCTTGATCAAACACTGCTCACTGGTTTCTAACTTTTACTTTTTAACTAAAAGCTACATTTGGGGGTTTATTCAGAGTTTTCATTTAAGGTCTGGTTTTACCCACTGCTCTAGGCTCTGTGACATGCATTCTTGAGTAAGCACAATGCACAAAAGAGGAGCAATTAAAAAAATACCAAAACCAAAAGTTTTAAAAGCAGAGCAGTCCTCCCCCAAGGCTTTTATTTTTTTGTTTTAGTCAAATTCCACAATACTCCGAAGAGGGTAAAGAAGAGGAGGATGGTGGGAGGATGGCAAAGGCCAAATCTGCTGTGGCCACCCCATCATTGCAGATTTTAGTGTGAACGGAGCCGCAGCTGCCCCTGCTGTGGTACAGGACTGACGTACCTATGGGCTGCCAACCACGGCAGCCCAGGGCCAGCACCCGGAGAGCCTACGGGTGGGAGTGGAGGAATGGTACAGAGCAAGAAGGAGGCACTCTTTAATTAAGTCTGTTCTTAAATGCTGATCCCTTGGCCAAAGAGGAAAGAAAACCTGTGAAAGCACCTGAAAACTGAGTCAGCTTTTGACAGCGTCGTGTCTGAAAATGTAGCCCAGGCAAAAGTTCTTGGTCAGCGCTGGCTCGGGGGTCAGCCAGGCACAGCCCTGGCAGTCTCTTCTTTCTGCTGTGGGTCTGTTATGTGGTTATTTGTATGTATTTCTGCTAAAAGTATCATGACAGCCGATGCAGAGAGACACTCTGCACCTAAATGAGCATGGGGTGGCCAGCGGTCCCTTAGGAAACCTGCCTCCTGGGGGAACCGGCATTGCTCAGGACTTGTAGCGTCTTCTCCGGCGCCGCTGGGGTTTCTCGTTCAAAATGGAGAGGAGCGCTAAACAAGCAGAACCGTTTTTGCTTAATTGGAAATGTCACTCTGCGGAGTTGCCAGATGAAGCTGAGTTGCAGGACGATGTGGGAAACAAACAAGCTAAATGGTTTCAGTCCTGTGGTTATTGTGAGGGTGATCGGCTGCTGGCGCGGCCGGTGAGTGAGCCGGCGTGCCAGCACCCAGGCACGGGAGGGAGGAAGGAGATCAGGGACGAGATGGATCTCTTTTACTGATTTTGTCTGTGGCCACTGAATACAGAAATAGCCTGCGTCGAATATCTGCTTGAAATGCACCCTAAAGAATCCTAAAGATCTGAACTTCTTTCCTAGAGCGAGCAGGATTTCAGTAGTTTCTGGGAGTTACGCACGTTCCCCAGGTCTTTGCTCAGTTCGGATTTAATATGGCCTTATTCTGCAGTCTTTCAATGATCACGCATCTAAGCAAGGCATAGCAGGATCCAAGATTCATTTGCTTTTTGGACTGAACTGTATTTTCCATTTATAATTCCTTTATTACAGGAGGCAGCATTAAATTCCTTACTGGCAGATAGGAACACTTTACCTGAGAAATGTCAACAGCCATTTAACTCCAGCCAGGTGTTTTCAGCCAGCTCACTTTTGCCAGCGGTAGCACCCGCTCTCTTCCATGTCGCTAATTACATCAGAGATGTACAGTTTGGAGTTGCATTCACTTGAAGTGATTCAGTGGTTTAGTAATTCAAAGACCATCAGAAGCTGTGATGAGAATGAAGCACAGGGCAATGCCTTTCCTTTGTTCCCCTGTTCCGCAAAACTTGCTCAGGTTTTTTAAAAAAAAAAAAAAAAAAAAGCCACCAAAATAGCAGACTTCTGCCATGTCAAAGCCAGAATATTTTTTGTTCAAATAAAAATAAACTTTTGTCTTGTGCAAATGAAGCATTATACGTTTTTTGTATTTGTAAATCTGTGGGGAAGCATTAAACAGTCATCTCTGTTGCGAAGGAGTAAGTCATTGATAGAGGGAAGGGGCTCGCCTTCCTGATGTTTCATTGTAATGTTTGTTGTATATATTTGCACATTAAACTGTATCTTTTTTCTAATAAATTAATATAAAATGTAGCTGTGATCTTTAATTATTTTGACAAGCAAAGGTGCTCATGGGGAAAACCTCCGCATTTTTCATTTAATGCTTTTTCCACTTTTTTAAATCTCTTACTAGGCTGTGACTTGTTCATGGAAATTATTTGGATGCCAATTCAAACAAATTTATAAGCAAATTTCATACACCTGTGTGTCAGGAAGATTATTTGCGGGTGACTTGAGAAACAAAGAACGATGAAGTTGCGACCTGAGCCGGTGTCTGCATCCTCCTGGGGCCTGGGGAAGTCGCAGCCCTGCAGCCCGGCTCCTGCCCCTGCCCCTGCCGTAGCCCGGGGGCAGGAAGGGGCCGCACTTACTGACCGAGGACGTAGACCACAAGCACAAATTTGTTGAGCATATGCTCTGGGCTCGGATACAAAGACTAGTTGTTACTTAACCTGATCCTTTAATTGCTCTGTGCTGAGGAGCGCAGTTGCTGTTAATGTAATTTCCACACGCGGCGAGCTGGGGACGTGGGATCCTTTCAACATGCCCATCCCGGGATTTTGAAGATGAAACCAGGCAGTCCGTGGGAGCAGAGCTGAGCAAGCCTAGCTGCTAAGAAGCAAGGTAGTTTGGGAAATAGTTTAAGTATTGCTTCAGGCAAGTGTCACTTTTGGATCTGTGTGCTCTGTAATCCTGGCTGATAAACCCACTGCCGTGAATCGAGGGACTTGTAGCGCTTCGAGAGCCATTGACGGAAACTTGGCTGCAGGACTCAAGAAACACAGACACGTGTAATTTAGATAAGCCTACGCCTGGGGGCTCGATACAAGGGAACTGCGTGACATTTTGCGTTCAGTCTTACAGGCAGGGCAGGTCGGATAAATAAAAGGTCAGATAAAGTCTGACTGCCGGTTCGCAGGCTGCTTCCGTGTCCCCTCTCCAGCCAAGATGGGAACGGCTCTTTCTGCAGCGAGTCCTTCCCCAAAAAGTGACCTCCCTCTCCTGCACCAGCTCCCGAACCCTCAGAGGGAAGCGAGCCCTGCCAAAGCCACCACCATCCCTGCTGTAATGGCCCAGCGTGTCTCCACCGTGGGGTACTTCCCAGAGCAGCAGAGATGGTTGTCACGGAGGCTCCCAGCACCCCGAGCATCCCTGCGGGCAGGGACAGCCCGGCCCGTGGGAGCCAACACCCTCTGAGCTTGCGATCAAGAAATCGGGCTCTGCGAGTAAACGGTGCTGAAACGAAGCAGGACGGGGCTGCACAAAATTCAGGAAGCTCTCAGGCTTCTCACGCCTCTGTGCAAAGTGCTTTGGTGATTAGATAATAAGGGGGAAAAACTGACAGTATGACTGTGTAAGCACTTGGTAGAGGTTAGCCCCTCTAATCACATCCGCAGTTTCCAACCATGTAAAACACTTCCCTGAAGCAAAAAGCCGCAGAGCAGCCAGCCAGTTACCAAGCCCAGGTCATCTTCACAGGGCTGGAAACACAAACCCCTCCAAAAAGGCAGCAATTCCCTATCGCCCTGGTGCTTTTTTGCCTCTTTAACTCTTTTGGTTGAGTGCAGTTCCTTTGGTCTTTTTTAGCCTGAGATGCTCAACAGAGGACTACGTTAAAAATGGGCATTCCTGTGTAATCGTGTCCATGCTGGGGACTATCAACGCAAGGACACAGGTCTTGAGATATCAGTGGTGATATCTCATGTCTCTCCAGTAGATCTCCAAGAGCTTCGGCGAAGGGACCTGTACTTTGTTTCTGATTTTTCATGCGTGCTTTGAGGGACGGTGACTCCCCCAGGGCTGGTGGCAGCAGCAGAGATGACACCCGGGTCTGCGGAGTCTTAGTCCTGCCCTTTTCACCAGCAACGAATGCGGGCGGCACGCTGTGTTTTGACAGGTCTTAAGATCTGCATTTCCCCATCAAACAGCATCTAAAGCGCCTCTTCCAGTTGTTTAGGGCAGAGAGCACAGAGGGACTGTGCTCTGCTGGTTATACATATCTATAGGGTGTCAGCAGCACCACATCCAGTGCTTAAACACGAAGGATGGGTCTGGCGGAGGCTCAGTCCCTTCCCACCCGGGGAGCTGATCCCGGGCCCTGTTGTAATGCAGGAGCGAGCAGGGAGTGACCCAACCTTTCATTCATTGTCCTGTTTTGTTCTGCTTTGGTATTTGATTTTCCCTTCACATCCGATTTTAGCATCAGCTCATTGTTACGCAGCCCCAGCACGCCCTGCTCTGCCGGCTCGGGAATCTCAGCCGTGTAAGAGCCTGAAAAGCCCTTGCTCCGCTGGTGGGCTCTCATGGAGGGCTTTAAAGCTTAACGCAGTTTGGGGGTGTTTTCCTTGCATGTGTTCGGGGTGGTTGTTGTTGCAGTTTGGTTTGCTTCTTTATCCCAAAATGTTCAGCGCTTTGTCCGGGAGCTCAACTACTTGGAAGTGCCTCTGATTATGCCGCTATCTAGAGACGTCTGGTTTTGCTGCTGCTGCTGCTGTTGTTTCTCGGCTTCCTTCCCTACATGAAGAGCACAGAACAATGGGGAAGACCCGCTCCGTATTTTTCCCCACAAGGAAAAAACCACAGATCCCTCACATGAAAGCAGCAGTTCAGCTGCCCACCCCGGGAGGACGCCGCTCTGCAAACGCCTCGGCTTTCTCTGGGAAGGCACGGAGCGTTTTGTAGAGTTATGGGACGATGGAAAAGGCAAAACATCAAATGAAGGCAGCGCTGGCAGGTATCTGCTGGCACCGGAGGAGATGCCAGAAGGCAAACATAGCTTTTGCCTTTAGGTTTCCAGATCAAAGTTCTGGACAAGCTTTCACTGCGACCTTTTGTACAGCCGGAGAGAGACAATTCCTCTACAGAGAGAGGTGGAGGATTGAGCAATAAAGGGATTCATAAAATCTCTGAGGTCTCGGTAACTCTTTGGTCTCTCCGTTTTGTATTAACGTAGCTTTTGGGAAGCAGCCAGGCTTGCCTGGCAAAGGGAGCCAAGGTTTCCAACTGGAGTCCTGGTGGGGTTTGGGTGCTTCCACCACTGGGGCATCCAGCTGAGATCCCCTTCCCCAGCCAGGGTTTCAGAGGCGCTGAGCTGTTTCCCTTCAAAACTCAAAATCCAGACTGGCAGCGGCTGGGGGGTTTGCCCTTGGCCACGGGAGCAGGCAGCCCTTCGTCGTTTGCCTCTCAGGGTATGTTCTTTCAGACTTTGAACTATTTAGTTCGAAGCACTGAGCAAGCCCGACGTGCTGACGCTGGGAAATGAAGGTCCCCCAAAAGGGTAAGGGCTTCCCAGCAGGAGACATCTCTGGCCTTTGGTGTATATTTTATCCATGAAGACGAGGCGGTCAGCAGGGCAGTAGGCAGGCTGTTTACAGTTCAAAAATAAGATATGTCGTTTTTAAAGGGTTTTTTTTAAATAAAAAATGGAAGATTCATCATTTCTTTGGTTTGACTTCCTCCACAGTTAGTCAGAAATCATCAGGAAATGCCACCGAAGGAAATCCGTCCTGTTCTGCCTGGTCAGCACAAGGAATGCACACGCAGAGGAGGATGGCGAGGGGGGGCTCTGGCTCTTCCCGGGCAGAACTGAGGGACACAGCGGAGACAGCTCAAGAGCAAACTTGCATGACATGTAAAGTAAAAATGACACGGAGACAAAATAAAGATGGATTTCCACAATCAGCACATCCAGGATCTGACTTTGGCACACAAGGAAAATTTGGAATAACTCCAGAAATGTCAGTACATTTTTTCCCCCATGTTTATACGGAGCACAAAAGCATCTTGTACCACCCGTACACCTCTTCAGACTTTGCTTTTCTCTAAACAGCTCTGACTGTTAAATGATACACGAGGCTCATCAAATAGCTTTATTTCTATTGCAGACTTGCCAATTTCCGCATGCTTTTCTCACCGGTGGCCACACCGTTACTCCCTCCACAACCTGCAGCTGGGCTGGCTCAAAAAGTGCTTGAATGTCACTATTCACCTCCAGCCTCTCTGGATCGAGTTGGGAGAAAGGGATGTTTTGGTCTTCTTCCATCAGGTATGGTAGTCTGTACACTCGCGGCTGCAAAAATGGAGACAACTAAGCGAAAGCACCATTTTTTTTCCATTGGCAGCGTAATGTTAATCCTCCTAAGGAGCTCTGGCTAACTCTGCTGACCGCAGCTGTTCATCCAAAAAGTAGAGGCAGGAGTGGCTGGTCTATAGAGGGAGGAGGCGAGAAACAGAGAAGTGCAGGAGTTTGGAGCAAAGAGAAGAGCAGCTGTGTCCATGAGGTTTGTTTCCATCCCATAGAAAAGGTTAAGTAGGTGAACAACCCCGAAACTCAGTTTTACAGGCTAGTACAAAGTCTGTTTCTTTTCTAGAAACAGATGTTCTTGCTCAGAACAGTACACCTGCATGGCTTTATTCTATAGCAGGGAGTAAAACGTGCCAGGCAGCGAAGCATCCTTCATTAGCTCTTTGCATCCCTCTTTAGCTCTGCCTCGTGCTTCTCGGGAGGAGGCGGATGCAGCCAGGCTCACCCCCGGGTCTCGCCAGCGTCCCAGAGAGCAGAGCCCAACCCGTGCCGGCAGGTCCCCAAGCTGCTGCGAGACAGATAAGGAAAATCACCTTTGCAGGCAGGAAAGCAGGTGTGTCCCAGCCCTGCAGATACTGTATCCAAAGAATTTACAAGCCGAAAGAAGAAACGGCTCTGATCGCATCTCGTGTTTATTTGGGTTATTTTTCCTACAGGTGCCTTTGATCCCACTTCCCAGGAAGCTGCAGGTTCAAGGAGCTCTGTGGCATAAGGAAACCGCTGGGATCCTTGTGCCGGGAAAAAGGCTCGGCAGGTCCGGTCACACGGCGGCACGGAGCCTGGCCGTGGGGACGGCTCGGTGTGCCCACCGGCTCTCGGTAGGGGGTCATTGGCTTTGTTTGACAAATACATAAGCTGTCGCTTTAGCTTGAAAGCCCTGTGCAAGCTCCTTTTGCTGCGTGGATCAAGAGGGAAACACAGCCAGCTGCTTGCACCTTCTCACCTTCCGAAGCACCCCGGGGAGAGTCTCAGCCCTGCAGCCAGGGGAGGCAAACCCGCAGCCTCAGGAGGCAGGAAAAAATCACGCTGAGCTGGAAGTCTTGCCCACAAATACTGTGTCTCAGCAGCAGTCAGGGCGTGCTTTCTCAATATCCCCCATGCAATTCTGAACGGTCAGAAAAGACTTAAAAATCGGATTTCTCTGATAACGCTGACGCTCGCGCTGCAGCCAAGCGGAGTCCCCTGCCTGGAAAATATTGACGCAACGGCTTCCCAGTGCTGCGGAGCCCCGGTCAGCGTGAGATGGGATCAGTAACTCCAACCCAGGGTTGAGCAACCTGTTTGTCAAACCGCGATCTGGCCGCTTCCCGGGGCGGTGCTCGCTTCCCCTCCGCACCAGCCGTCGCCGTACAAAGGGCCAAGGGCAGGGCAGGCGGGCAGAAACCCAGCGAGAAAAGCCGCTAGGCACAGGGTGAGAAGGTGCTGGGCGAAAGCGAGCCCTACCCTGCCGTCCCCAATACCTAGCTGCTGCTTCCATGGGGAAATCACAGCCCAGGAGCCTCCAGCACGTTCAAGCACACTTTCGTAGGAGATTGGCAGAAGCTTTAGGATGTCCACAAGGTGTCCGAAGACGTCTGTAGCGGAGCGGGTGGGAACTCAAGGGGATACAGCTTCCACATCCCAAAACATTAGCTTTTATTTTGGCTTGGAAAGTATGCGAGTAGCTGTCCTTCCACAGGTCTAGAGCCTTTCCTCACGTGCTGTTCACATCATGCGTGGCCCTGTGGCCATCACCCCAAACGGGAAGGGGGAAAAAAGGGAAACTGCTTTGGTGAAAGAAGGCGCTCGGTGCTAGCGAACGGCCCCCATAAAGATTTTCGGTTGTCATGGGATCTACTTTGTGCCACGATTGATTTTATTATTTTTTTTTAAATAACCAGCCTCAGGAAACATCACAAGGCAAAGCCAGAGGGGAGAGCCAGTGCCCAGACCCGGGGCCGCAGGTAACCTCGAAGCGAATGGCTGCTGCTGTCAAGGCAGAGAGGAGGAACCGCCACCGCTGCCTCCTCAAAGGCTGATCTTCCATCTTGACTTGTGAAACCTTTCAGGGGGAAGTGGTCGATCTTTAGCTGTTGTTTGGAGTCATTTTCATGGAAGTCTCCAAATAGATGTTATGCCTTGGTGCTGAAGAGGGCATTTTTTAGAAAAGTAGACAAAATGCTGCTGCCGCAGACCACATTTTGTCGAGGATGGTACTGAAAGTGGATGAAGTTCATCTGTATTCCTGTCGCCCTCTTTCTGCTCACTTTCCTGTGTGCCCACGGCAGAGGGAAACGAGCCCAGCAGCAACTCGGGCAGCCCAGCGCAAAGACAGAGGGGAAATGCAGGACTTAGACCTTCAAGTAAAAGCCATTCACCTGGATTTCTTTTCGCCAAAGGGGTGTTTTTCATCAACTCATTGGCAATAAAATCAGTCCAAGTGCTGTTTTGGTCAATGCTAAATTGACTGAAGAAGTCGCTGCCAGCGGTTGCCCACTCCCAGCCCCTGCAGTGACCACTGCCAAGGGCCACGAGGTCCAGCCCGCTTCTGCCAACACCGAATAACCTGACTCTTGCGTTTACCAAAGTAATCCAGGATTTCTGATGTGGGTTGTTCTTCTGTAACACCGAGTTATACACCCAGGAGAGAGCTCGAGGATGGCCGGCAAGCAGGGCTCGCCTCCTCCTCCCCAGGACGCTGCCCCGTGCCTCGTGCTTCCGGACGCCTTCCCCATGTGCTGCTTCTTCACTTCACAGCCCAGCTGAAAAAGACTCCCAGCCCCAAGGGGCTGCCAACGAAATAGCATGTACTGGAATTAAAAAACCCCACACCTATATCTGTATAAAAACTATTTATATCTATATAGTGCGTGTGTATATATATAGCTTGAGGACATATATATGTATACGTATATATTCTTGAGAAGCACAAGACATCTGTCTCTCACGCTGGGACTCGGGGGTGTGTGGGGGCCGGCCTGGAGCCGCACCGTTCCTGCGGGGAGACCAGAGTTTCTATTTCGGTTTCCACCCCGCTGCCCAGTGCCGGTGCCACCATGCCTGCGTGCCCCAAAACCCGGGAGGCTGTGTGCACCGGCAGCTCTCTGTGCTGACAGAACGGGCAGGCTGGGGAAAGGGCGAGGAAAGTGCTATTTCTCCCTGTCACCTCCTCCCGCCCAGGGCTGCCCTGTGGCAGATGTGACCGCAAGCGGCAGCCTGTGCTGTTGCAGGGATGCTGCAAAACACACCCAGCCGTGGTGACTTCTGTTTCCAGCCCCACAGGGGGGAACCGAAAAACACTTTTTATTTTGATATTTTTATCTTATTGCTATTGGAAATGTGCTCTCTCACACTCTTAATGTCTCGCGGGCCTGAGCCCACGTAGTGGCTGCTGGTGTTGGGGTTTAGCGGTCCGTTCAGACGACAGCCCTGCCAAAACCCCTGGCGCTGCAGGGGGGGTCACCACGGGCAGGACCGGCACCGCTCTCTGCGTACCCTTTATGTAGACCCATACCACTGTTGTCTTTGGAAGATTACCATTATGGGTTACAGAAGTCGGCAGTTGTGCCGCCTATAAGGATTTTGCTTCTGTTTGCATCTGACTTCAGGTCAGTAGACGACAGTGGACTCGACTCCTGCCTGCTCACATGTTGCCTATGGGATTTATTGCAGTATCGGTTGTTGTCGGTTTCGGTTTGCCAGAAGTGGGTACCAACCTACCGGTTGTTACTGCGCTGGGATGGGAGCAGTGGCAGTGACCCTGCAGCTCCTCACCGCGAGCAGTGTAGGTGCTGCCATCAGGGCATGCAGCCGGACAGAGCTGTGAGCGCTGGATGTGCTGGAAACACAGCTCAGCCTCGGTAGAAATACCTCCCCTCCGGTGCCTGGGGCTCCTTGTCCCAGGGAGATAAGGCAGGCAGCCGTATCTGGCTGGGCCCAGGCGCTGGGCTGCGCTGCACTTGGGTGCACGAGCCACGTGCTGGGAACCCACCAACACCCCGTGGCTTTAAGGCGGAGGGGCTGTGAGCCGCACTGCGGCCATCCGCTATCAGTTTTGCATGCGTATTTTTACCACTTTACCTTCTGAAGCAGGCAGACAACTGTCTGTGCTAACGCAGCTGTTTTCACCCTATGGCGCATGGAATTATGCGGTCGTTGGGCTGTCACCCAGTCACCCCATGGAGAGTGATGTTCCTGGGCACCATAGATGGTGATACCCATCGCCCTGGGAACACGGCGCCCGTCGCAGCTAATCTTGGGTGCAGGCTGATCCGTTGCCCCCTACTCCCAACCCGTGACCTGTTGGGTGCCAGCCCTCGTCCCACCCTGGTCCAGCGGCGGGCGGCACCGCCATGAAGGACGGCTTGACCGATGGTGCCCACGATAAGCACCCGTCCCCAGCTGCCCGGCAGCCTCTGTAGCCGGAGAAAGCGATGCCGTTTCCTTCGCAAGCTCACGAGCCTCAATTCACTCGTAACCCTGCTCTGGCCGTGCCTGTGCTGGCTGCTCTCAAGTGGGGTTTCACTGCTCCCCCGAGCCAGGGACACTGCAGCATCCCCAAGGGTGAAAGAGGGGACCCGGGGACCGCGAGACTCTATTGTCTGGGCCAAATCAGCTGGAGTTTTCCATCACCTTCTCTGGCACATCTTCTGCCAGCCGCAGGGATGCCTGCGGACGAGGAATCCCCCGCAGAGCCCAGTTCCCTTCAGTGCCTACGAGTGCATCGCCCCGTAATACTGACCCCACCGCTGTGTGAGGAACAGAAACTTTATCCATCAATAAGAAAGTGTGTGTGCTTGCATATTAAATCACATACTTGCATTCAGCAGACAAAAACGCTGTCAGAAGTGGGGATGAACTAGGGGTTGCCAGTACTCGCTTTCCATTTTCGCTGATTAATTTTAGAGACAGAAGGGGAACTCTTGCGAAAACAGGACCGCAATTGTGATGTGACGTTTAAGGGAGGAGGGGTGGTGAGACCTATAGTAAGAGGCGGTATTGTTGAATAGGCACGATGGTGTAGTTGGAGAAAACGGCAAGCGGCTTTTCAGCACGCAAACGTCTCTGTCGTTGCCTGCACACTTCTTCAGCCGGCGCAACTTTAGGACTTCAAAATAAAACAGGAGCCAAAGCAGCCGATGGTAATGCAAAAGCCAATCCATAACTGGCCATAGTTAAGAGGTAAAGAACAGCATGAACAGCTAATGAAAGCTTTAGTTTTAACTTATCACAATGAAAGGTGAAATAAAGCCATGCTTGCTGAGAGCGAGGCGCGCGCATGGGCTCGTGCCATTAACGTGTACGTGTTTCACACTTGGGAAATGTGCGTAAACATCAGCCACGGGGCTTTCGGCAGCCAGAGCAACCTTGTGCGGGCTGCCTACGGAGCACGGGGCGCTGCCCGGCATACCTGCGCCCTAAAACACGACCATCTGGTAGAAAAGGACAGATGCGGTGGAAGAAGCATTGCTCTGTAACCCCTTAAAAACACTTACAGAGGCGTAAACAGCTCCTCTCTCCCCTGAGCCGGCCCTGAAGCCTTGCCACCGTCAACTGTCTAATTAATTTGCTGTTGCTCTCCTTGGCTTTTCTCCAGTGCAATCCAAAGCAGGACCCGGCCGGCTGACGCTCCCGAGGCTGACCGCACACGCTTCCCAGTGACCGCGGACAAGCGCAACACCCCTCCGGTCTGCGCGGCCACGCACCCCAGGCAGCTTCTGCCTCCCTCCCCCTGCAAGAGGCACCCAAAAAAAACCCCAGAGGGGTTTATGCAAGTTGTTTGCCATTTTTTTTTCCTCCCAGGCAATGGAGTGGATGGCAAAACATCACCTCCCTAGCGATGCTAGTTAGTGAAACTGGCTCTTTTACTGCTGTTTTGTACACCCGTTCTGAGCTCTGGGATGACGACAGCTTGTGTAAAAAGCAGGCAAGAGCCCAGAAAGGAATGTGGCACTATCTGCTTGGCCGACTTTCTAAAAATACCGTGCGCGGCTCTGTCATCCGCACGGTAGGTACGGCAGCTTCTCCCGTCCCTGTCGGGCTGATGGGATCTGATTTTCAACTTGTTTTCCCGTAAGGTCGTACTCCGTCCGTCCCCTCCCCAGTAATTCTTGAACTCACTGCCCACCTTGCTCTCAAAGGAGTGACCGTCTGGAAAATATTAAGGTTTTGCAAATTCTGTGAGAACAGGTAATCAGGCTGAGAAAAGAGAGAGGCAACAGAATGAATTAAACCCTGGGAAAAACCTTAATAGGAGTCTGTGCTTTATTAGACACCAGAAAATCCACTCCTTAGTCAAGGTTTCTCTCTCATGTGGATTTGCTGGTATTTAATAAAGCGTGAACTCCCATTAAAGCTTTTCCTGTGGTTAGGACATTCGCAATGTGTGGCTTCTCTGATGTCTTATAAGCAACAGAGTTGTGTTGCAGCCTTGGAGAACCCAGTCTGTCCGTCCGCAGGCACAGACCCATAGAAAGTTATTTACTAGTTTATTTATTAATTCTGTGGCACATGGGGCTGCTTGTTAGATCCAGCACTTTCCCACAAAAACAGACGAAAGGACAAGAGGGAAAGGCAGGGTGTGTACGGCGGGAGCCATCCCATCCCATCCTATTCCATCCCATCCTATTCCATCCCATCCTATTCCATCCCATCCCATCCCATCCCATCCCATCCCATCCCATCCCATCCCATCTCATCCCATCCCATCCCATCCCACAGCATCCACTGCAGCACCAGCTCAGGCTCCTTCCCGCACCGTGACCACCCCCTCATCTGTCTCTAGGTGTTCTCAGCTACCTCTGTGGACACCCCAGTTTTGGTTAAATTCTTAGTGTTGCCAGTGTCTTGGCTGGGTTCATTTTAGCTTGTATAAAAAAATCCATCTCCTGGATGAGTTCGAATCCACGGTGTTTCAATGGCATCAACTTAGTGCTTGTTCCATCGGCAACAACCGGTAATGCGAATAAGCATTTTGGTTTCAAGACACTTGTAACTCTTTACTGTTTGCATCTACTTCCATTTCTCCCTTTCAGGATCAGCTTTTCAGAGGGTTGTGAGCACCTAATAACACAGCAAGATGCCTCAAGGGCATTTCACAAGTGTCTTAGCTCTTCCAAGTCTAAACTTCAGATCCTGAATTTGCATGAGATTCCTCCATCAGCTCCTGCTTTACAGAGCCTATGAGCACTTACTAAATTCATAATGTAACAGACCAAACCGGAACAAGTTACGGTAATTATATTACACTGACTACATCATACTGCAGTATTTGTTTTGCTTTGTCTTTTAAAAAATACTGAATCGTAACGTCAAGGAGAGAAGTCAAAGAAAGGGGACTTTCATTAACCTTGGTTAAATGCTCAGCAGTAAGAATCGGAGAACAGCTTCTTCATCAAACAGAAACTCTTTTACAGCAAAGTATTTCAGGAATAATACAGAAATCTTCTCATATATGTTATTATTGACAGCAATACACCGGCAGGGAATATGATTAGTCCAAGGGTAGGAACGGCAGCAGGAGCTGCGGGGCTCCTGCCCTTCTGCCTCCCCGCTCTTTTGCAACTGTGGCATAACTTCAGATCGTTTTTTCCTTCCCCTTCTTTCTTTTCCTCTTTCTTTTCTCCCTTCTTTATACAAAGTCAGCAATTTAAAAGTTCAAACTTGACCCGCAGTTTGAGAGACAGAAGTTGGCGATGGCTGAGAGGCCACCGCTCCTCAACAGCAGCTCCTCCCCATCCAGGAAGGAAGGGGCAGAGGAAGCATGACTGACCCTCATGTGACAGGAGATGAGAAAAAACGTGTGACTTTTACCAGTTATACACTGCGGAGCACAAATTTCACGTCTGCAGGGCACCTGGAAAAGGGGCTTAATGACCCCAGGGATTGCGTCTGATTCTGTGCATCTTGTGGGCTCCAAAACCAGCGCTGAAGCAAAGCTGACCGCAACTCAGGGTCTCTGGATGGTCCTGGAGGAAAGGGTTTTATCTGGGATCGAGACAGGATTAGTCCAGCAGGGCTCACAGGCCCTGCACTGCATCCCTGCACGGAGCCAAATCCCCTGGGAGCGGGGGCTGCTCCCGGCTGCAGGAGCGGGCTGGGGCGGCACAGTCACCCCTCTGGAAGAGCTGCAAACTCCTCTCACCACCGCTTCTCCAGCCACGCAGTGTCTTCTGGCGCCAAGCTTTTCAGTGAAGACATGTTTTAGCTTTCTGAAGCATTGGCCTGATTTCTGGAAGCAGAAATTCCCCCTCCTTTATTCCAGAAACCCTACCAGATATTAGACTACATGGAGAAAATGTAGTAAGAAAGTGCAGATAAAGTTCATTAAATATTTCTACTGCAGCGTTTTTTATTTCTTACTTGTTCCTTACGATGCATAATATCAGTCATAAAACTCAGAAAAACAAATGGTCCGTTTTTTGTGTTAAGCACAATATATGGGTGAGCAGCTGTAGATATAATTTTTCTAAGAGTAAATTTCCTCCAACCAATTTTTTTCTTGCCCTACTCAGACCAGATTTGTTTGCCACTCTGTACATTTCAGAAACTTTACTGATGTCAATGAAACATAAAGGTAAGTGGATCTGTTCCAGATTCACACACAAATAAGCAAGCTCCATTAAAAAAAGGAACTTTTATGGTTTACTCTCCCAGCAAACTTCTCAATTTCATGGCTCCTCTCTGTACATGGCTTCTGTCCTTCCACACACAAAATGAGACACGAACTCCACTCTTCGGCACTCATCTTCCTTTGCATCGTCACTTTTTTGCCTGGTTTCATTATTTTCACACTACATTTTTCTATTAAATTATTCTTTTAAAGAGCTGCTTATTCAGACCTGTCTCTCCATGGAATTCTCTCTGATCCTGCACTAAAAACCCATCTCAGACATAACGCCGAGTCCGAGTTTCAGCCAGGCAATCTCAGACGACAGACTCATCATCTGATCTTTTTGCATTTTGCGGTTATGCAAGGTTTGGATGAATTTAGCTGCAGAGAGTCCCAGTTCTGGAGCTATACTTCTTATCCCCATTTTACAGCTCAGACAGAAGGAAACGAAGATCTTTAAAAGAGGCTGGCAGAAAATGGTACCCATAAATCCAAGTTGGACAACGGTATGTGGGTTTTTTTCCTCTCATGTCTCTGCTGAGGTAAGAATTAGCATTGAAACTCATCCTGGTTTTAGGTTTTTTAGATGATGCTCAGGTCTCATTTCTCTCCCAGAAACCTTGGCATCCAGTAGCCAAGTTCGACCACATCTGACGGCAGGAAAGATCCCCAAGACACTCTGCTTTGGCAAAACTCATGGAAAACAGGGAGCCAGGCAGAAAGGACTCTCGGCGCCCCTGCCGGGAGAAAGGTTGGGACAGGGGTTCACCTCTTGTCGGGGCAGGGAATCAGCCTCAAGGCCCCACCACAGCACCCGGCAAACCCGGCTCTGCTGCCGCCACGGCTGCTGCTGCTGCTCGCAGAGTTGTGTTTCCTTCCCTTGTGGGCAGCCGTGGAAGCGAGATGTTTCTCAACCACTTTGGTGTCCTAAACTGTGCGAGAAGCAGCTTTGCTCACAGCTCACGCTTCGGTGGAGACGCCTTGCTGTCCACCAGGAAAAAAGCTAACGGCAACAGTTTAGTTCTCCCAGGTTTAAACTGGGATTGAACAAGTCTGATTAAATTTAGAGTTTTATAATTTTCAGATCACAACCACAGTATTTACAAAAAAAAAAAAATTAAGTAGTGATTTTTAATCTCACCTCTATCTAGCAAAACAACAGCCACCGGTAAGGTAGGTTCTGCAATAGTTTGCAGTCAGTGCTGTTGAGCAGATGGTATTTATTGACAAACCCGCTGCTAAACTGTTTGCGTTCCTGGGTCTGTAGGTGCAGCCAGCCTGAAGCACGTTCACTTCTCATTACTAAAATATTCATTTCCCTGGAAAGCCATCTGTGTCATTCAGTCATGGCAGAAGCCCAGAAACTTCCCATTCCCACTGGTGCCACCTCCCCAGCACTACTCATACGCATCCACGCCTGGACTATGTTTCCTGTCTCCTTTCTGAAGCTCTCATCACCCACCCTACAGTAAACACAGGGCAGCAAGATGCATGAGACCTAAATTCATAGAATCATAGAAGGGTTTGGGTTGCAAGGGACCTTAAAGATCACCTACTTCCAACCCCCCTGCCATGGGCAGGGACACCTCCCATCAGACCAGGTTGCTCAAAGCCCCGTCCAACCTGGCCTTGAACACCTCCAGGGATGGGGCAGCCATAACTTCTCTGGGCAACCTATTCCAGTGCCTCACCACCCTCAGAGTAAAGATTTTCTTCCTCATATCTCATCTAAATCCCCCCTCTTTCAGTTTGAAGCCATTACCCCTCGTCCTATGGCTCCACTCCCTGATCGAGAGTCCCTCCCCATCTTTCCTGTAGCCCCTTTAGGTACTGGAAGGGGCTCTAAGGTCTCCCCAGAGCCTTCTCTTCTCCAGGCTGAACAACTCCAACTCTCTCAGCCTGTCCTCACAGCAGAGGGGCTCCAGCCCTCTGATCACCTTCATGGCCCTCCTCTGGGCCTGCTCCAACAGGTCCAATTGTACATTTCCAGTTTTTCATCCTTACAGATATGAACTCAAGTCTGTAGGTGCAGGAGAGTGGCTAAGAGCAAGACTTGCTAATGGAGCAACCTAAACTACATTGTATAACGTACTGCCTTCACATGAAAGGGATGGAGAGAGAGATGGGCAAGGAGTATTAAAAGGAGGTACCGATGTGGTGTGAACACAAGAACTGCCAGCTACCTCGTGTAAGATGTGCTGTTGTTCTGGCTGTAGCCTGCCAGAACCACGGAGGCAGTGACCTGTAGCCAGAGAAACACCTGAAACCTTGGCTCACTCTGCCGTGCCGCAGGGGTGAGATGAGGGAGAAACCTTAGCCCTAAAAACATGGACACTTCCTTGTCTCCTTGGGACCAACGATGCATTGGGCATTGGGGAGCTGAGGGAGAGGTGGGTAAGGTATCGCTCCATCACTCCCTAGGAGCTATTTACATACCTCTTAACTAAACTTCTATGCAACACTTTGTGTAGCTAATTGTGCATCTTTCATGGTGTCATGGCACAACCCTCTGTAAATACATCTTTAATTCAGAATGCACCTTGCCACTCCACCCTAGGGGGTGGTAGCTTGTACTTCTTTGTCCTTATCTGATTCAAAAGGTACAGAATTTCACCTGGACACACTGTCTTACTAACAAAATTAAGTTCTGCACTGCATCAGAAATGTAGATGTGTCTCTTATGGTGGACAGATGATGGCCTAGATTGGCTTGTCACCGATTTCATCCTCTCTCTACTGACACGAATTCCTTTTCCTTCACTAACAGATTCATAAGACATCAGATGCCTCGTCTCATATCTACACAAGTCTTGAAAAATGTGAACAATACCACATTGACAATGGATATGAACACAGAGGTTGCCCAGAGAGGTTGGGGAATCTCCTTCCTTGGAGATCTCCAGTGCTGTTCTGAACAGGGACCTGAGCAGCCCTCAAGGCTAGCTCTGCTTTGAGATCCAGCTGTACCACATCACCTCCAGCGGTCCTTCCCAAAACACACTTTCCTATGCTTCTGTGACCATGGCAATTGCACCTGTGGTATGTTTTATGATTTGGAATAATTCTTTTGAGTACCCCATCACAGCTTCTTTTGTCGTCTGGAACAGGAATTACACAGGCACCCTAATTAATGAATTAAACCGAAAGAAGGCACATCTATAGAGGACCCCGCTGAGATGGCCTGAATGCCAATAAAAAATTGACTCCTATTTCCTACCCATTGGCTTTCAGGCTTTACAGACTGTGCTCCGTTTGTTGCGTTGGCCTGGGCAGACCTCGGTGCTGATCTGCAGCCATCCACACTGCGCGCAGGATGGCTTGAACCTGGAGCAAGCCAATGCGCTGACTGAAAAGGGACATTTGAACTCATATTTGGGCCTGACTAGCACATGGAGTAAAGACAGAGCCATAGCAATGGGAAACACTCAACTCGGGCACTTTTATGTGAAATTTAGGCTTTCTGAAGCAGAATAAAATAAGAGAGTCCCTGCTGGGGGTGGCGGCTAGCGCAGAATAGCTGCTGTGCTTCAGCTCACACCCTCACTTATTGCGAAATAGCTTCCCTGTTTCGACAAGCGCTAAGAGATGTAGACATTTATAATGCGTATTTAATCTTTCCATCTCTTCTTTTCTTACTGTTTTGATGTTTCCTCAGGCTTTGAAGATTCAAGATCATTTTTTTCCCCAGAAACTACAAGTCTTAAGGCAAAAATAAGGTAGCTAGAAATTGCCTGCTGCCAGTCACACTAAAGATTTGTAGCATTTTCCAGCACAGGAAATGTTCAATATTTGAATAGCAGCGACCATGTTTTAATGCATTTAGGCCCTTAGGGTTATAGAAACCCTTCATTCACAACATTACCCACCCTGGATCGTAGGACCGCTAATATTTGTACGGTGCCATCGTGCTTTTCAACGGTATTGAAAATCAAACAGCTCCACTTGAGAGCTGTCCCTGCTCTCCTTTCTTGTTCTGTCCTGGATCCGGCTGGGATGGAGTTAATTTTCCCCCTGGCAGCCCCCACAGTGCTGTGCTGTGGACTGGGAGCCAGAAAGGATGTTGGTAACACACCGGCATTTTGGCTACTCCTGAGCACTGCTCCACAGCATCAGGAATGTCCCCCTCTCCCAGTGGGCTGGGGGTGGACAGGATCTTGGGAGGGGACAGAGCCAGGACAGCTGACCCAAAGTGGCCAAAGGGATAGTCCATACCACACAACGCCTGCTCAGCAAGAAAGCTAAGAGAAAGGAGGAGGGGGTGGCATTTGTGATTACAATCTTTGTCTTCCAGAGCAACCGCTGTGCGTGCTGAAGACCTGTTTCCCGGGAAGTGGCTGGACATCGCCTGCTGACGGGAAGTAGAGAATAATCTTCTGTTTTCCTTTGCTTCTGCACATGGCCTTTGCTTTATTAAACTGCCTTTCTCTTGACCCACAAGTTCTCTTCCATCGTATTTTCTCCCACCCCATCCTGCTGAGGAGGGGAGTGATGGAGCGGCTTGGTGGGCACCTGGTGTCCAGCCAGAGTCAACCCACCTTGGCTGGACAATACAAAAACCTCTTTTGTATTTTTAGCGAAGTACTAGGCTGGTAGAAGACAGCCAGGGTAGGAGGACCAGGGGAGCTGCAGAGCTCATCGTTTCTAGGCTGTCTGCTTAAGCCCGCTTGCGTGACACCGTTAACATGTGACGGATGGGGGTTCCCAATATTTTCCTGGTAACAGTCCTGCTGCAACGGGCCAGTGTCCATATGGGAGGAACCACTGTCACGCCTGGGAAAAGCTGCGCCCGTGCTCCTGTTTGCCCTGTGGAAAATGGCAAACAAGTGAGCACACAGGGACAGTGAAGTGCCACCCCCCCCCCCCCCATTCTTGGTGGGACCCATCACCTGGTTCCTCTCCCGCCTGGTTGTTTGGTGTAACTTTAAACATGCAAGACCCATCTCCTCAAAACCAGGTCAATGGCAGGCAGCCGCTGCCACTGCGGTTCAGCAGGTTTTCAGCCCCTCCTGGCCCCTGATGTGACCCATTCCCCTGCAGAGGAGTTTCTGGTGGAGTTCTTCAGCAGAGGAGCCAGCACACAGTCCCACCACCGGCACAGCCCGGGAAAGCCTTGGTTTGGTGAGCAGGACGCCCAACAGGCTCAGCAAGGGAGGCTGGGCTCTTCGTTTTACTGATGTTGCAAACACGGATGTTGCGATGTTGGCTGCAGTGATCACGAAACGGTGGAGTTCAAGATCCTTAGGGCAGGGACGAGGGGGCACAGCAAGCTCACTGCCCTGGACTTCAGGAGAGCAGCCTTTGGCCTCTTCAGGGATCTGCTTGCTAGGGTTCCACGGGATAAAGCCCTGCAGGGAAGAGGGGTCCAGGAAAGCTGGTTAATATTCAAGGACCACCTCCTCCAAGCTCAGGAGCGATGCATCCCAACAAAGAGGAAGTCAGGCAAAAACACCAGGAGGCCTGCATGGATGAACAAGGAGCTCCTGGACAAACTCAAACAGAAAAAGGAAGCCTACAGAGGGTGGAAGCAAGGACAGGTAGCCTGGGAGGAGTACGGAGGAATTGTCCGAGCAGCCAGGGATCAGGTTAGGAAAGCTAAAGCCCAGACAGAACTAAATCTGGCCAGGGACATCAAGGGCAACATGAAAAGCTTCTACAGGTACGTCAGAGGTAAATGGAAGACTAGGGAAAATGTGGGCCCTCTCTGGAAGGAAGCGGGAGACCTGGTTACCCAGGACACGGAGAAGGCTGAGGTACTCAATGACTTTTTTGCCTCGGCCTTCACGGGTGAGGGCTCTGGCCACACCACCCATGTCGCAGCAGGCAAAGGCATTGGGAGAATGAAGTGCCCACTGCAGGAGAAGACCAGGTTCGAGACCATCTAAGGAACCTGAAGGTGCACAAATCCGTGGGACCTGACAAGACGCATGCGCGGGTCCTGAGGGAACCGGCGGATGAAGCTGCCAAGCCACTATCCATCACACTTGAGAAGTCGTGACAGTCCGGTGAAGTTCCCGCTGACTGGAGAAGGGGAAACAGAACCCCCATTTTTAAAAAGGGGGAAAAAGGAAGACCCGGGGAACTGCAGGCCGGTCAGTCTCACCTCCGTGCCCGGCAAGGTCATGGAGGAGATCCTCCGGGAAACTCTGCTAAGGCACATGGAAAACACGGAGCTGATGGGTGATGGCCTTCCAGGTCCCTTCCAACCTAAACCCGCCTGTGATTCTCTGATCCTACAAAATCTGCAAAAGTCTTCCCAGGAGCTTTCAGTGTTTCTCCGCAGCCGGTGGGAGCGGGCGGCTCCCCACGGCATCCGGGGCCTTCCACGCCCCCGCGGCCCCGCCGACGCCGGTGGCGCGGCACGAGGCTCCGTGGGAAAACCCGTCCCGCCAAAAACTGTGACATCACTTCCTCCGCCACTCAGACATCGCATGGCCTCCCCGGTCCTCTTCCGGCGGGAAACGCGAGGGCGACCGACAAGTTTTTATTTTTTTCCTTTTAAATCCACCCAAAGAACAAAGCGCCGGGGGTGTGTGTGGGGGGGGTGGGGGTGTGTCACGCCGTGTGGCCGAGAGCCCCCCCCCCGCACTGCGAGGGGTCCCCGCCGCTCCGGCGCCCGCTCCCAACCCGCCGAACGCTCAATGACGTCGCCTGTGACGGAGGAGCCCCGCGTGGCACGCGGCCGCACCGGGCGCGGTTTCCCGCCACAGGCCGCGCGCCCCCGCCCCGGGCTGGGGGAGGGGGGGGGACACACACTGACGACGACACGCCAGCGCGCGCCGCACGGCCCCGCCCGACCCTCCGGAGCGGGGCGGGGCGCGGCGTGAGGGGCGGGCGCGCGAGGCGGGCGGTCACCTGACGCCACCGCCGCCGCGGCCGCCGCCATTTTGTCTGGGAGCGTAAATGTGAAAGGGAAAGCCGGAGCGCAGCCCGCGGAGGGAGGCAGAGCGGAGCGGAGCCGGGAGGTGAGGGGTCGCTCCGCCGCACCGCAGAGCAGCGGGAAGATCCCCCCCTCCCTCCTTCTCCTCTCCTCCCATCCCCGCGGCGGCGGTCGAGAGGAGCCGGTGAGGCGGGGCCCGGCGAGGACTCCCCCGGTCGCCGGCGTCGCATCGGAGGGGGCTGCCGGCGCCCTTCCCTCGGGGAGGCTGCGCTTCCCCCGCCCCGGCCGCGGAGGAGCCGCTGTCGCGGCCTTGCTGCCCGCCGCGGCGGGTCCGCGGGGGGAGCCGCCGCCGCCAGGGCCGCGCCGACGATGTCGGGGCAGTCGATCACCGACCGCATCACGGCGGCGCAGCACAGTGTCACCGGCTCGGCCGTCGCCAAAGCCGTCTGCAAGGCGACGACCCACGAGGTGATGGGCCCCAAGAAGAAGCACCTGGACTGTGAGTAGGACCCCGCGGTGGGCTGGGTGGGAGGGGTGGCTGGGGCGGGCGGCCGTTCCCAGCCCCGGGGCGGCCGGCCTGGGCTCTGCCCGCCCGCGGAGAGAGGGGAGGGGAGAGGAGAGCCGAGCGCGGCCGAGGGTACCTGGGTTTGGGGGGGTGTGGGGAGGTGTCGCCTAAATCCGGGTGAACCTGACAGGTTTGCACTTCAAAACTTAATTTGCACGTGGAGGGGGTGAGCTTTGTAACACCCTGTCGCGCCTGGAAAACAAAAATGTTCCAACCTTGTGAAGTCTTCTCGATGAGAGCTTCTTAGCTCATCTGCTCTGGGTATGGATATATATGGGTATATATGTGTACTTATTAATCCGGCACCTGGGGAAAAGGTGGGTTAAGTGTTGTGGTTTTACTGTTGTGAGCGAGAAGTTAGATTTTTAAGCGCTCTTCCGTCCTTCTGTGCATCTGGTGGCGTGCAGCCGTTTAAATATTTCTAGCATTTCTGAAATACCATAGCTTTCAGTCTGACAGCTCTTGAAATGAGGTAAAAAGGCTTGAAGTGAGGTAAAGAGAAGGACGAAGGTGAACCAGTGCATCTCTACAGAATGAGAGTATGTTGCTGCTGATATATTTAAACTTAATATGTTAAAACTCCTTTCTGTATACCAAAAGGTGCAGCAAGCTACCCTTGATATGTACAGAAGTGCTAGTGGTGTTGCTTTGCTTCAGGTCTTCATAACTGGATAACAATTGAAGTTACTCTTTGCTCAGAAGTGCACTGAATGCTCCAGACCTTGTACGCTCTGCAGTGTACCCATTCCCCGCCTATGGAAAGTGGAATGAGTGTGTGTGTTACCATTAGGGAGAGGAAAGTAGACATGAAGCTTTATGCTGGCTTCCTCAAAGTCAAGGGAGCAGGCTGGTGGTTTTGCAGGAATCGTTCAAGTTGGTGGTGCAAAGGGGAGTCCGCTGTTCAGGCTTTCAGAAGAAGTGTACTCAGTTTGGCTCTGTGACGCTATGGCACTTGACTGTTAGTACAGGCTTCCGATGTGAGAGCTTTCGATGTGGATCAAATAGCTAAAACCAGCCAAATACGTATCTCATTTGTTATTGATCTGAATTAGTGGAATCCAGCTACAGTAGTGAATATTGCAGCTACTGTGTTGAAATTAAAGGCCTTAAAACTGTGTAGCTGACAACTTTTTTTTTTTAAAAAGATACCTTTTTAAAGTTACCTCATTTTATCTTGTCTTGTGTTCTGCCTGTGGTAGAACAACTTAATGAGGTAACCCTTGAGTCCAGAAATGGCAACATAACAGGAAGCCAGAAAGTGGTGACAGTTTGCTCAATAGTTTGAAAGCTTCTGAAGCTTAAAAGATACAGTGTATTGTTTGAAAATATCCTTCGAATAATGTCATCTACTGTAAGTTACCCTCACAAAATAAGAAGACAAAACCTGGAAAAACTCTTGAGAATATCATAAACTGAGATTGCCTTTTGACTATTGAATTCCTTGTAATATCTTTTGATACAAACCTGTTCAGAGCTGTCAGTCTCCTGAAGGTCCCCTTCTGTGTCACATGAGTTCTGTGTTTCGGTGTAATTCACTTTCTCAGACTTTGATCTAAGACAAACAAAAAGCTTCTTGTTCTGACTTGGTATCTGAAATAGAGGAATGCTTTGGTGGGGTGGGGAAGGAAAAGATGTGAAATATGGTACCACAAATATCTCTGTAAGGGGTTAAAAAAAAAAATCCCCATGAACTTTCTCCAGTATTCATTGAACATACCCAGGTGCTGCTTTTCAAACACCTGCAAGCCTTTCCGTGGCACTTCTTATTTTTTCACTTGTACACAAAACTTACTTGTATTAAATGCAAGCAGGTAAGAGACTAGTTTAAATACTGTAATCTCTGGAAAAATTACACAGTGTTTTTTTTCAAAGATACAGTGCAAGTACTTTCCAATTTAAGCAAATTATGAAGGAAAACGTAGTTTGGATTTAATGCAACACTGCTAGTTGTACCTTGATCGCTACATGTGTGTGTCATTAAAAACGCTACACCATCTGGCATTGCTTGTAATTGCTGCTCAAGAAAAATGTTAACCAAGAACGTGTTTTTGAGAGTTGCTGTGGTTGTATCAGGGATCACAGAGGAGTATCAGTTTGTGCACTCTATTCAGATTAATTCTTAATATCACCTTATTGCCAAGTTTCCTCAGCAAGGAAAACTATATTATGATATGGATATTTACAGGAAGATCTTACACATGCAGTGTGTGAACTAGTATTTAAAAGTCTTAGGTGTTCTCTGGCTACTAACTGCTGAGTAGTATAGTCATATTTTTTTCTTGAAAACCAAAATAACCACACACACACACAAAAACCCACACCTAAGCAATGTCAATGGGAATACTTGGGGGTTTTTCCTCTAAAAGTAGGTCACGGTGTCCTAAATAAGTCAGCAGATCTTTCTCTGTAGTATTTTGTAATATTTTAGGGTAACATAAAATGTTATAGAGAGGCTGATCTTTTCTCTTAGTGGAGCACCTGAAGGTCTTGTCTCTTTTTTCACCAGTGTGTGTTCTGTCACTCCCGCTCAGTTTGTGTTGCAGTGGAGTGGGGCTAGGTTATGGTTTTGGTGACATTTCTCTTCTTGGCAAACTGCTGAAAAGCCATAATAAAAAAATTAATAAATTAAAGCTGTAGCCAAGTTGGTAACTAGCAGAATAGACTTGTGCGTAGACCAAAATTTAGAAAAATACAGACCCCTAAATTAATTGCATTTTAAAGTTTTAAATGAACACAGTAATAAAGGAAAAGAAGCCCCTCCTGTTTAACTTGTGTACAGCTCACTTAAGAACCACAGGGGAGGGAAAAGTGGTTAATGTTACTCATCAAAACTTAAAACTCCTGTACAAGCTTTGGAAATCTTGTAAGAAGCGGTAATTCAGGTACTGTAAAATTGTGTTACGTAGCAGAATTAGGCTCTTAAGCCTTTTGCTTTACGAGAAAGTTCAGGTCTCCACCAAGTCATGGCAAACTTTTAAGTTTTGCCAATAACGTCACATTATGACTCTCACAGTTTTGGGTTGTTTTTGTATCTGTCCATTCTTATTTTTGGCAGCTAGAGCTCCTGACTGTCGGGTGAATGGTGATGCAGTGTGGTTCTTAGAGTTATGTCTGGAACTCTTCCACAGGCAGTAAGGTGGCTGTCTTTTAATTTGAGGCTCTTTAGTAATCTGTGAAGTTTTTCAATATAGTAGTTCAGCAAATTTGACTTGAACAGAAAAAAAGTTAATGTTCTTGTAATCTATAAATGTGGTTTTTATTTAGAAATTGCTTAAAGCTTTTAAAAAAAGTTTATGGGCCCTCATGTGTCCTTGTTTAGTGGGTGAGTGGGACAGAATAGCTGAATTGCTTTCCTTCTGGTAAAGTAACTCTGAGTTCAGGTTTAGCTATTATATAAATTAAACTTAGATTGCTATCAAATCTGCATTATAAGAGCACATGGGCATAAAAATGTTTGTATCAATCAGGTGCTATCCAGCAAGAATTGTTTCATTCCTTAGGCTACATTGAGAAAGTCTGATGAAGCGGCTCTTCTGTTTTATGTTTTTGTAATCTATAGTTTATGGTGCAACTTCCAAAAAGAAAATGTAATTTTTTTTTTTTTTCAAGACTGCCAGGCTTAAGGAAAGTGGTCTTAATTCTTAATAAGGTCTGGCTTAGGGAAGTTTCAGTCCTGTGATAAAATGGAAGAAATACAGGAATATTAAGTAATTTTGGTTGTCTTTAACTCTCCTTGAGAGAGAGATTCCCGAATCAAGATGATGATTACTCTCTTCTTACTTGAATGTTGAAAAGTGTCAATTTTTGTCAGTGCCAGGCTGAGAATTTTCCAAACCCCTGGCGTATGTGTATATATAAATTTTTGTGTGTGTGTCTGGATTTATGCATGCTGTTTTCTGAAAAGCTGTGTAGTTTCATAGATGATGTGCCAGTATTTCGTATTAGCTGTGGAAGAGAAATCCTCAGTAATTTCTAGGCAGTAAGATTTTCACAGCTCTTCCAGGCTGCTTGAAAACCCCTATGGTACTCTTCTGGTTTAAAGCTGTTTGATTTTTTTTTTTAAGTGTGTTTCCCTCCCCCCCGTGTGATGTTAACATGTTTCTAAATTCCATTCTAGAAATAGCACCATAGTTTCACTTGCAGTTGAAATGATTCCTCTGGCTAATTGGCAAAATCCTTTGAGTTGTAAAGTGTTTATATAAGTAGTGCGATAAGAAAACGAGCATCGCTTGCCCAACACACTTCATTCCAGTTTCTGCTGCCAACATTCGTATTGCAGTTGCCCAGATGTCAGTCTCTCAGGTGCATGTGTTCCTTTATCCTTCCAGATGTATGATGTTAATAGCCTTTTCCTCCTTTGGCGCCAGCTGTAACAGATCCATACAGTTGTTTCTATGTAGATATTCCTAGTGCAGATTTAGAAGAATCGCATTAGATAAATGACACTTGCCTTTTTGTTGTATTTCAATTGCTAGAATTCAAATGTGATGCTAGCTTTATTATTACTAGTTGTAAAATAATAAAAAAAATTTTCCCCAAGTAGTCTTATTAAAGAGTCTTTTTAAACTCATGGTTTTGCAATACACTCTTAGGAAAGTCCAGTTTTGTCCTATAAAATGCACTGAGACTTTTTCCACCGTTCATTCTTAGTTTAGTATTTTAGAGGTGTTTTATTTGCTTAAGCTTGCTGTCTTTGGTATTAGCAACTGTGGCTTATGTGTTTGTGCATTCAAGCAGATTTTGAAACCAAAGACCAGAGTTGTGCTAAGTACCCTCAATAAAAATTGTCTTCAAGGGAGCCGGTATGTGTCATCTTCAGCACGTGTCTAAAGTGCGTGGGACTTGCAGCTCACGCAGGTCCTCTAACCTCAGGCACAGCTTGAATTAGACTCTGAGTAGCCCTACACGTGTGAAATGTTTCCTTTTGGTTGCCTTTTAAAATGGTCAGGCTCACATCTTGTAGAAGCAAGTAGCACATGCTGGAAAACCTTGCTAGCGCTGTTTACAGAATTACTGGAGCATGGAACTGCGCATGTGGAATAAAACCATAACATAGGAACTTCTCAAATGCACCAGAGGTCTATCAACTTCCACTCTGTTACTGTCACTTGACAGAAGACTTCTTTTAGGCTTGTGTACCAAAGCAGAAGGCAGTTGCTTCTGAAGGTAGATATCTGCATGGCTTGTTGTGGTAGTAAATCTTTATGATGGCATTATAAGCCAAAGCTTTTTTAAGGATGTGTGGTTTAAGGAGAGGTGATCAGTCGCAGCATTTGATACAGTTGCTAACAGCAGGATTTCTGTCACCTTGTCCCTGAGCAGCACTATAAGAACACATTTGCTACCAGTCTTGGACATAAGCATATGCAAGGGATCTCCCAGGTGTTAGCATCATCTTAGGGTCTACTGGAACATCTGCTGGTAGACTGTAGCTTGCGGGAAGGTGACTAGATTGAAATCTCTGTGGAGAGTGCTGGCAAAATATGAATGAAATTAGCTTGGCTAATTTGCCTTGAGACCAGAAAGTGTTGTGTTTTTAACTTGGACCTTCCCTCCCAGTTTCACCTATTATTTAATAAGCACTCTTAATATTGAAAATCTTTAGTGAAAAATTGACTTGCTTAGTAGTCATGTGAGGGAAAAGAACTTTGTGCAGAAATACTATTTTCAGTAGGCTATCTGTGTGATCTTTGACCTCAGCAGATCAATGGAATTTCTTTAACTGCTAATGTTACACGTATTGCTCTGTAGAGGGTTTGTGGGGCTTTTGTTGATTGTTGTTTGGGTTTTTTTTTTGGTTGGGTTTTATAAACTGAGAGTAGGACTTGTAACAGTTCTGCAGCATTACTGTGTTGTTTACAGACACTTCAGTGACATGAAAACTACTGAGCAAGATCTAACAGCAGTGTCTTTGTAATGCTTGCTTATAAACTGATTGAATTTAGGAAGACTTACTTGCCTTAATGTATTTTGAGAGAATTACTTAGAAATGTCATAACGAAGTTCTCATTCAGTAGATAAGGCTGTTGAATTAAAATTCCAGTTTTCTCTATGTATAAATTCTGGAATTGGGACTTGTTTCATTATGTGGGGCAATAATTGTCTATGGATTATTTGGACTTCCAGGAATTTTAAAGTACTACTTAATTTGACACAGCATCTGACAATGATACAGCCAGGAGTGGTGAGCAGCATCTATCAAATGACTTGTTTCTGAGAGTCTTCACATTTGTAAATATTGAAATATTTTAATACTACTCAGTAAGATTTTGATGTATAGCTTGCTTAAAACTTCTTTTCAGAGCTCTTTTTGTGCAGTTATTTCAGGGGTTTTGTGTGTTACTGTAAGGATGAAAGTTTTCATCCCAACTTGCATGTTTTGTACATGTTTGGGAACTTTTGACATCAGAATAAAATTAGTAACTTATTAGAATTTGAATTTTATAGCTTTCTACCTTGACAGGTTACTACCTAAAACTCTTTACTCCGTTAAAATTACTCTGGTTGTTAAATTATTCTAAAAAGTGATCTTTAATCAAAGGACTTTAGGTTCTTAATAAACAGATCTTTAATTAAGATACATCTGTAATATATTCTGTGCGGTAGAACAGATATAACTAAGTGCAATATTCTGTGAAGCATTTTGTCCTAAACTATCAATGTGTGACCTCTTAAGTTCCTATTTTAATTACTTATGATAATGTAGTCTGTCCTCTACATACTGCTAATAAGACAAATAAGTTGGCTATTTCAGTGGTGCCGGCACCTCTGTGTTCAGTTGTTGCCCAGCTGCCCGAGCACCTACCCTTCTTCAAGTACTTGCGCAGACAAACCACATAAACAGCGATGCTGCTCTGCAACCAACAGGCTGCTCATAGACTTGGCTTAAGTAAGAGGCCACAAAGGAAGCTTTTCAAACTAGATGTTTGTTTTACTGGCCTTGCCCAGTCCTTAAGGTGTACTTTGATCACACCTGGGCCAAATTTAGCTCAGAGGGAGAATAAATGTCTCATGTGCATGTCTTGAGGGGTTTAGAGTAGTCCCGGCTTCAGTTCTTTGCTCTCTTCTCAGCAAGTGCTGTCAGTGGCATTCTCAGGCAGGCTTTTTCCCATGGATCTGTTGGAGCCTGTTCTGGTTTTGTACCAATACTCAGGCAGAGACTTGAAGCTCTCTGTCTCTGACCTCCCAAGTTAATGTTCTACTATTGAGTTTATAGTCAGTCTTGGACACAGAGACCTTTTTGATACAAAAGCCTGAGACCTGCCATGATCTACCACAAAATAGTGGGTTGGTGGTTAGGTTATTTTAGCTAAGTGGGAAGGTGTGTAGATGCAAATTCTTGCTCTTAATTCTTGTAGAAAAGAGACTTATTACAGGTTTGTAGCATCTCGCTTGCTGTCATGTGTGTCAGTACTCAGGCTTAGGTCAGAGTTACCAGGGTACTTGCTGCCTGTTGATCTCATGAGGTGTAGATGTCTCGGCTTGTCCTTGCTTCTCTGATTTTCATTTTTTTGGTTAGATTGAGTAGCTTCAGGCACTGAGCATCCAGAAGGTCTACACTGGCTTTCAGACAATAATTTGGGCATAGAGTTTCTACTGGAGCAGGTCACTTATTGATGAGCTATTGGGACTCCATAAAATTATTGAAATGCCTTTGGAGTTCATACTTGGAGTCTTTCAGTAAAATGCAGTGAATTTGAGCAAGAAATGTAAAATAGCTCAATTATTTCTTAAAGAACTGTAGTTAATGTTTCCAATAGGAATTCCCAGTGTGAAAACACAAAATAACATGATGATCCTCTTTGAACATATAACTCATTGTAATGCTTTAATGCTTTGATTTTTTTTTTCTTTAATTTAGATCTAATACAGTGCACAAATGAAATGAATGTGAATATTCCACAGTTGGCAGACACGCTCTTTGAGAGAACTGCAAACAGTAGCTGGGTTGTAGTGTTCAAAGCTCTAATTACAACACACCACCTCATGATGTATGGAAACGAGGTAAGACATAATTAGTTCTGTTAAAGCCTCCTTGACAGTGCGTTAAAAAATTGTCTCAATTTATGAAGCGTTAAGATACGTACTTCAATTTTTCAAAGGCCTTTGTTTTTCCGCTGCTGATGGCTGTAAAGTACTTCTCCAGAGAAGAAAATATTCCTTCATTATTTCAATACCAAAATTTATCAATGTTTGCAATTTACCTGCAGGCATCTGAGTTGGGCTGTGAGAGAGTAATGAGTGACCTTTCTAGAATAAAGACTTGAAAAATTTCTGATGAGCTTTATTTCATTAGGTTAGTGCTTATCAGTAAGAGCACAGCAAAAGAGTCTTGTTAGCCCTCCATAAATGTGCAGCCAAGCTATTAACAGATAAGAATACTTTCTAAAGGAGGGAGGAATACGGTGACTAGAATATTTGATCTTGCAAATCATCATCTAATGGGCTAAATCTTCATATGTTGTTGCTGTTAACATTCCTCCAAAACAGGTTTCTATTGCATTTAGTTCACTTAAATAATTTCATTGCTATTTATGAAAAGTTTCCCAGGCAGTAACATGGCATTAGAAATGTAGCCTGTCTTACACAGTCCTTCTGTTAAAAACTAAACCTTGTCATTTGTCAGGTGGCGCTTTAGACCTGAACTTGTGTGTAATCATTCTCCTAATAAATGACTGTTGACTACTGGTAATATTGAAATGATGATTCTTAAAGGTGCTGCTTCCAGCCATTAAACTGCTCTGGAAACTTAGTGTTGCCTCCTGTCTCTCCAAAGTTCTGTGAACTTAATTGAAATGACCTGTAAAACATAGTGTGCCCTTTGTTAACACTTCCCCAAGTTACTTATGTGCTTAAATTGTAGTTTCAACAGATAATAGGCTGAAATCAGAGGATAATGCAAAGTAAAACTCACTGCTTATTCCAAGCGTGAAGCTAAACTGAATGCTGTAAATCAGTTTGTATATCTTACTCTCTTCTTCCAATATAGTTAATATCTACACACTGAAATGTGAAAGAAAAAAAAAAGCAGACAACTGAACCACAGGAAAAAAACAAAAAAAACCAAAAAAACCCAAACCAACCAAAACCAGAAGTTAAGAGTTGTGGGCTACCAGTCAGTATCTGTTTGCCTATATAGCGTTTTGTAGTGCAAGAAGTGTTGAGTTTTTATGTCTGTACCAAAACTGCTCCTCAGCTTTGAATAGGTGCATTCAAAAAATTAGTTTTTATGCCTGCTGAGATAACTAGAACACTAGTTCTGTAATTTCAGGTGGAACAAGAGTGTACTCCTCACTCCTCTAATATGTTAAGAAGCCTTTTTCTAACTAATATGTTAAGAGGCCTTTTTCTTAAACAGTTAAAAAAAAGTTGGACTTCTATTTTAGAGACAAGTAAATATAGCAGAAGGTGAAAATGCTGTCTGAGCAATCACTGTCTTGCAGTTTCATGTTCAACATGACTACCTGTTTCTTGTGATGAAGTTTTGAGTGAAACAGGTTAAAAGTCCTCCCACCTGTGCATTGTGCTATGCAGGACCCCTGATGTCTGGAGAGTGAGGGCCTTGGCCTTTTTAAAATGAGATCCAAAACAGTACTCATTTTGAAATGTGTATAGACACCTTTTTCTGTTCCTGATCATGTTCCAAATTTTTTTCTGTATCTCTTTGAATGCGGTACTAAGACGTACAAAGACCAGATAAACCCACTGAAAAAGAGAGGAAGTTAAAAAAGTGCCAGAACTGTTGACAGTCAAGCCGTGTGATGTAGACTTGTGTGAACCCCATAGCTATAGGCTGAGAACACGCATGGAGTTACTGATGAGGTGTTACGTGACAAGTTAGGGAATAATTTGGGCCCCTTGGAAGGTGAAAGTACTGCTTCTGGTTTGAATAGTACTTGTGAAAAGAATTGTTGCTGTGCTAAGTGCTCATTACAGTTCCCAAAGAGCAGGTGCTACACTGAGCCCGACTGAAAAAATACTAGTTTTGCAGAGCGTGACAGTCCAAACCTGGCAGACGGGTGGATTTCCACCGTGAAGGGTGAAAGAACGGCCCTGCGTGCTGTGGCAGCAGAGGGATTCTGATCAAAGGTGTAACAAGTCCCTTAAGCTGTACTGATCATAATCCTCTTCTATGGACTAAAACAGATACAAAGAAGCAAGAAAGTAAGAAATCAAAATCATAGGAGATCTGTGTGGAACAGTGGCAGAAAAACTTGCAGAACTACCTTGCCGTCTGGATGTGTTTGTCTCTTAATCTTGCATTATTTATGGAGCCAGCTATTATTTGTCAAAACTTAAATGTCATTCAGTCAGATCGCTGCATTATAATATATATGTTTTATATATATAATTAAAACCCCAGTGCTGCTGCTGACCACAGTTCCAGAAGCTTTATTGTTACTAATTACTTCTCAACTTTGTAACTAAGCCTCTCTCCTGTTTCTACAGCAGCTGTGGTGCTTATGCAAACCTCGGGAGCTTGGATAATGCAAGTGGTATTTCTGTTTTGTGTTTTCCAGCTTGTCTGGTCTAAACTACAAAGTTAACCTAAGCAGCTGCATCAAGGATTATTAGCCTTTTATTCATGGGCAATGATGTCTTTTATTTAGTTTAAATCTATATTTTTGCCAAATGGAGTTTTGGATTTCAGAGGCTTTGCTAATCAGTAGTTTTAAGTTTTCCTTTAAACTTTTCCCTTTTAACTAGTTTCTGTTGTTGACAGAGGTTACTAGAAACAGTTACAAGGTAAGTGCAGTTTTCCTGTAATATGCTTAAATGTTTTGACTTTCACAACAATTAAATTCTCAACTTTTTCTTCACCACAGCGCTTTATCCAGTATCTTGCGTCCCGAAACACTTTGTTCAATTTAAATAACTACCTGGACAAAAGTGCCATGCAGGGTAAGGATCTTCGACTGAAGGAAATAACGCTGCTGCTTTTTTGCTCTGTGGTAGTGCCTGTGTTGGTGCACTCTAGGAGACACATGACATTGAAATAAAAGGGTATGATGATTTATATTGCTTGAGGCACCAAAGAATGTCCAGCCAAGAATGTAGACACAAGGAAAGAGAAATTCTGAGTTATCTAGCTGAGTGCTAGAAATTTGTCTGTAGTGTATGTATCCTGTGCATGCACAGCTGTAAATTTTAAAAAGTGAACTCTTAACGCTGACTAGAATAAACCTGACAAATATTAGCACAGTGATCTATTTTTTCCATTGTATTTTAGTGTCTCGGCAGTAAATGTTTACTGTTAAGGTGCATGGAATGGTAACTAGGATGTGCTGTATAAATAGTGAGAACTCCTTCAAATCTCTGAGAAGTCTTTTAATTACTTGCCAATGGTAGAAAATGTTTTTGGGTCTTTATGTGGTTTTTGAGGCATTGCAGATAAGTTACCGAAGTCTTCAGCATTTTACTAGGAATACATTTTCAGTATAATTTCAAGAACGTCTTAAGAGCTGCTTGGTTCTTGCCTAATATTTTATGCTTGGTTCTTGCCTAATATTTTAGTGTGTTTAGGTGTTCATTCTGATAATTGCAATGAATGCTTTCCTAATCTTCGCAAGTTGGGAAGAAACTGTAACGTTGCATCTCAAGGTGAAAAAATAGTGAATTCAAGACTCTGGAAAGTGCCTATGAAGGGCTTTTTATGCAAATTGATGTTAAATGGGCTAGTAGAAGAATAGTTCTTGAAAAGAACTTAAAAGAAACTGTACGCTTTCAAAATGTCTAACTTATGAATGCTTAACTTTTAGGCTATGATATGTCTACCTTCATTAGGCGATATAGCAGATACTTGAATGAAAAAGCACTTTCATATAGACTTGTAGCAGTTGACTTCACCAAAATGAAAAGAGGGTAAGACACGGCTTGTCCTGTTTGGACTTTCATATTGGGGCGGGAGGGAAATACCAGTTGTTCTTGAGCTTGTCATAGATTGGTGTTTCTTTTGGCCCTTTGAAGCAATATAGTATTGTTGAAACAGCATAATATGCTGAGGTCTCTCGGTAACTTGTAAACCTCTGTCTTCTGCTCTGTAGGATAGATGGAGTGATGAGAACCATGAATGCTGAAAAGCTTCTGAAAACCCTTCCAATCATACAGAACCAGCTTGATGCACTCCTTGATTTTGATGTAAGTACTTTAAGCTTGGTGTTAGGTAATACTCTCATTTTCGAAGTGACAGTTTCATTATTTTATTAAATACTAATTTACTTTCTCATTGCTTTCTACACAGGCAAATCCAAATGAACTAACAAATGGTGTTATAAATGCTGCCTTTATGCTCCTCTTTAAAGATTCCATTAGACTTTTTGCAGCATACAATGAGGGGATTATTAATCTTTTAGGTATGTGAGAATTTTTTTAGCTTTTGAACTTTTGTGAAAGATGCTGAGAGAACTAAGGAATATAGACAATTTCTGACTGCAGTTTCCTAATAAATTGTCTCTGCTCCATTACCATTAAATTAAGCCTGTCTTAGCTTCAGTGGCCACTAACATAGGCTTAAACATACTCTTCTACCTGGACGAGCACCTCTTGAAACAGAAGTTGAGGTGACAGGGTAACTGGTGAGACTAAAAGATACCATAAATGTGCAGTGGATAACCTTTGCAATTGGACTGTAAAAGTATTAGTGAGATACCTGGTATGTTGTGTATTTAGTGTAGTCACAGTATGACTGACTTCTGCTTTCCTGCACTTTCTTTATAGCTTGACTATTCACCTTTACCTGGTGCCTGAATCTACATGAGACTAGTAGATGACATGTAGGGGTTTTTGTTCAAGAGTGATAAGCTCTTAGCAAAGCCTTATAATGACTATTCAAGTAAATTTCTGAATGAAAACATCTGATCAGAATGTTCTATTAATCCATTAGTTTTTACTCAATGAAACATCTATAAGTAATTAGGGCAAAAACATAAGTGAAGGATGTGGTTGAGACTCCTTCTGGTAGGTCAGTTCAGCATATGTACCACTTCAGTAGCCATTCTGATGTCTTTTAGATACTGAGCCCATTTACAAACATCAAAAAGTATTGATACAGGGTCTAAAAATGTAAATATATACCAGGAATATTTTCAAATGATAAAACAGTTTACCTCATTGCCAGCTAATAAGCTGACTTCTTGAAAATATTGCCCTAAGTACCTAATTTAGCAATTGCAGTGATTCACATCCATGCTTAATAAAGCTTTGCGTTATATTCTGATGTACTGAAATAGAAAAACATTGATTTTTCTATTGAGTGACTTATTACAAAAAGTGTCAGGTATTCATGTAAACTTTAAAATCTGAATACCTTTGAGTTACTCCTGTCTGTTCTCTCCCTGAAGCTTGTCTTGAATTAACTTTTATAATACTGTGTCAGCTTTTTGCTGGGGAGTCTGGTATCTTACAAGAGTTTTATTTGCATCCTCAGAAAGATACTTTGATATGAAGAAGAACCAGTGCAAAGAAGGCTTGGATATTTACAAAAAATTTCTAGCCAGAATGACCAAATTGTCAGAATTCCTCAAAGTAGCAGAGGTAAATAAATCTACATCTGTGGAAAGGATATCATTTAGCTGCCTGTACTGGTACAGAAGCATATATTCATAATAACTTCACAAACAGATTAATGTTTGCTTAACTTTGCTATACAAGGAAGTATTCTGCAGATTAGGTTTTTTAAAGATTGTATGTGCTCATTAACATGAAGTGAGATTCTTGGGTATATTTTTATTAGCCAGACAACATAGTAATCTTTCTGAAGTGTTGTTACAAATTTCATGAATGGTCCAGAATGTGCGAACTGAATGTTACAGTCTATTTGTAGTGTTCTCCTTTACTGTAACTGCTAAAAATGGAGAAGTAGTTCCAGTAAGCAATGCGGCTGTTTCTAATGCTCCCAGTAAGCTTTTCTGCAGGAAAAGTTAGGCTGGATGAAAAGTTGGGTTTGACTATTCACCTTTACCTGGTACGTGAATGGGTTTGCTTTGAGACGCAGTTTAATGCACTTGTGATTTCTAAGGTGTGTTCCTGGTGAAGCTTGTACCAGTTCAGAAAATTGTGAATATCCCTTTTTAATATGTTAGTTTCTATGTAACATTCAGACATCACTGTGTTCTATTTTCATTGCCATGTAGTAATGTACACTTTTTTCTTTTTTTTGTAAACCCAGCAAGTTGGAATTGATCAGGGTGACATTCCAGACCTTACTCAGGTCAGTGTACATGTATTGATTAACCCAATTATTTTGTTCTTTGTGTTATTAAAGGTTGCTGTGTATCATAGTAACCATTCATCTCGAGAATGTATTCTCTTCTATGTATTTACACATGGGAAATAAGTATGGTGACTTTCCTATGGATTACATGTACTCAGTTCTCGTGCTTTGCAGCTCTTAAGATTTTTTGATTGTTTAAAGCAATAAAACTCACAGAAAATATTTTTCAAGAACTTCCGTTTTTTTTATCGCAGAGGATTCACTGCCATGTAAGCCACAAGCATCTTGCCATGCCTTGAGGAAAACCTTCCGTTTCACTGTAACTTAATGTCTTCCAACACAGTTAAAGATTACAGTTAGCTAGTTCAGTCAAGAATTTATTTCTTTCCCCTGAGGTCTGAATAGATTTGATGCTTCTGTATCAGCACTTAATGCTAGCTTTGATATTACTCAGTAGTATGAGGGACATGCGCAATACAGGTTGTGTGCTGGAAAATTTATTCTAAAAGGTGGAATGCAGGGGAACACCTTCTAGTGAGGATAAATTGAGGGGCAGAAAGGAGGCGAGAAAGGTCGTTTGATCTGCTTGAACAGGAAACACTGGTAGTCCACAGAAGTGCACAGAGTTGTTCTTTGCAAGTTCCTTCAGTTCACAAGGACATGTTATTTCTAACCTAGGACCAACCCAACAGGACAGAGGGATTTGGTATTCTTTCTGTAGTGCAGAGTAACCTCATGGGTAGGAAAAATAGCCAGCTGTCGGGAGACTTGAGCAATAAACTGAAGTGCCTTAGAGGTCTAGAGTACTTGAGCTGTTTAAGTGGAGTCAGTGTGAAACAGTTAAAATCTAATGTGTAAACTTTGGACAGTCACATCTAATCCTACACTACCTTCATGAAGTTAAATTTCATGGGTTGATCATGTAAAAATACATCTACTGTGAAGATCTGCCTAAACTTCATCGGTGTCTTTTTAATATGGGAATCAAATCTAAACCACAAGCTTCCATTGTCAGCGTTGTTCGTTACTGCCTACAGTATGATTTCCATCTGAAACCTTAACATGTTTCAAAGTACAAATCTCTAATACTTGCTCCTAGCAGTTAATACTAATGCCTTTAGGAACTTCCAGGCCTCTGCAGTAGGAAAGAAATATGACTGTAAGCAGCAGGGTAAGAGCAGGTGATGACTGAAAACAGTAGTTTCATGTTTTCTGTTGCTGTTTGGTCTTAGGATCTTACTGTCTTTTGTTTAGTACTGCAGTATTCAACTGGTCTGTATTATGCTAATCAAATTATACTGAAGTTTGAAGTGATACTTCACTGGTTTTGTATGCAGTTGTCCAGTTAATTGGATCATTATAAGGCTCTTCAAAGCAGGCTTTTTTTAAATTTACTGAGAACATCTGCTTTTCAGATGTGAAACTTCTAGTGAGCCAAACGCTTTATCTACTGTTCTCACAATATTTTTTTTTTTCTAATAGCTCAGCTATTTTGTTGTAAGTGCACTTAGACGTGAAAGGCAACCCTCTGAACTGTGGTAGTAGACATCAGCATCCTGTGTATTTTGGCAATTTCAGTGCCACATGTAATCATTCCACTTCATAGTAAATTTCATGGCTTTTAATGAGAATTGAATAATTGTACATCCATTTAGTGCCACATTAAAAGAATTTCCTAAAACTTCTTAATACCAGGCTTTCACAAAAATTTAGTTTTCAGTATGGTTATGTTTCTGAAACAAGTTCTGACAGGATCATGTCGTCTTTCTATTCTGGTCTACCATATCTAATTTTTTTCCAAATACTTTGTGTACGTTTCTGGTGTGTATTCAGTTCCGGTACATGCATATTTCAGAGTTTTCTTAAGCTGTCCCTGACAACAGTGGTTTTATTTCTTTAGAGGCTTATTATTACTGCTGCTACATGAAAGTTTGGGTTTTTTTTTTCCTTGATTCTGACGTTCACACTACTGCTGCATGTGCCAGTTCCTGCGAAGAAACTATTTCCCTTTGTAGGTGCCCTGTTTCACAATGCTGTTGCTTACTTTCTGTTTATAGCTGTTGCTGTATTTCATGGATGCAACTGGGTCATTTTCCTCTGTATGGATGTTAGTCTATGAGATGTCTTTGAGTGGGGGGAGGGAGGCTGAGTCATAAAATACAGCCTTTTTCAGGTCGTAATGTCTGTATTAGCCCAGGCATCTCTTCTGAAATAAAACTGCTGAGATCTGTGCACTCAAAATTTCTTCTCTGATGTTTTGTTGGATGTCTGTAGCAATGAGAAAGTTCAGAGAAACTACAGGATTTGTTGGGTTTAGGTTTTTATGGTTGAGGGGGTTGTTTAGAAGGTTTTAGAAAGAGTGTATAGAATATGCTTTTCCATACAGTTAAGTTTTAGAGTGGCATTGGAAAAAAAAAAAAAAGACAACTAGGAAAAACTTTCTGGAGTTAGGGTAAAACCTTCTGCTATTAAGATTATCTATCTAGCTGTGTCATGCAATGCCTTTTGCCAACTGCTGTTCCTCTTGAAAGGTAAAAGTATTGGGTTTTTTTGGTTGGGCTTTTTTTTTTGTTCCTGATACCTTTCTGGAAGAGTATTTCAAGATGTTCCCCCTTGGGGTTTAGCTGTCTAGTTTGAACACTGAATGTATTCATGACCAGTTGTTGAGGTACCTACGTTGTCTTAGCTTACCTAGCTCTATTTGTAGAAAGAAGTACCAACTCAGGCCTTAACTTTAAGACAAGCAGTTTTATAGGATTATTCTAATTGTTTTTCTTTCCATCTCTTGTAACTTGAATTGGCCTTCATTGAATGTGGGAAGCTAGAATTGTGCTCAGTATTTCAGAGGGGAACTTGCCAAAGTCTTGTGTGATTAATATTTTTCCTCTTTCCAGGAAATACTTTGGTTTGGCTTTTGGTACAGAAGGGCTAGCAAGGGCAAGCTTGTTTTTCTTCCAAACAATGCCTATTATACCTGTTCTACCCACTGCAAGTTGGCAAGTGGTAAGAGAGGCTTAATGTCTCCGAAACCCTGCCAGATGAGGACGATGGAGCTGGCAAGTAGATTAAAACTTTAGAGGTTTATTCCCTTCATCTGAATCTACGGTAGGATTTATTCCACTTGTTTTATGGGGTATGGACTATGTAGTTAAAAGCCATGACAGCAATGGGGCTAGAATAGCAAGGCAGTGAACTCTTCCAAAAGTGCCAGCCTAATTATTTTGTTTGATGGAGGTTGTTTTTATAGGATGATTTGAAGAAACCTTACCTCCTACTAGGACTGTGTAGTCAAGATGAGTTCAACTTTATTCTGAGCTTTGAAGCTGTTTCCTTTGGTATGGAAGAAATAATTATGTAGTGGATACATGGCAGAAAGAAGGCAGGTGTTATGATTGGCACTTTTTTCTTGTTTTCCATAGCAACCGAAGTAGCTCTGGTGTGCCTTAGTCTGTGTATTTTAAACTTGCTCTTTTCTGTTACCTGTCAGTTAACATCTTTGTCTTGGGTACTGAATAATCTCATGGCTGTGCTCTCAAAAGTCTTGGTAAGCTTATGAGTATTGGTCACCTAAAACTCATTTAGGTGCCTCAAGCCTCAGCTGAGGTGTCTAGTGCCAGACTTCCTGCTGGATTTAAGTGGTGAGAAGCCTGTTTTTTGTAATCTTCTTCATTGCTTTAAAAACAACTTAATGTTTAAAAACTTCTCACAGGTAACACTTTTCTGGGGGAGGGAACGAACCACCAAAACCCAACTTTATTTGAAGTGGTGTTGCTAGTTTCTAACGCCTTTGGAGTAATTGAGTTAGTTTATTGTGTAGTCATGTGTTGAACAGCTATTCGGTCTGCAATAGTAGATCGTTGGGATGAGGTTAAATTCAATTGCCTTTTTCTCAAACCTAATATCTTGCTGTAGTAAAGTGTTTCTAACGGGAGCCTTTGACTCTTAAGTATTTGAATGGAAAGTGATTGGCTTTTTGTTGTTATGGGGAAAGGGGATCAAAATGCAAAGCCTTATTTTGGTACTTCTGTGAGTTTAAAGGAGTACTGCTTAATCAGCTGTGATTATTGGATTAATCTTAACATAGCAAATACTGTTGCCAAAAACAAGAATGCAGCTTGCCTACACAGAAGCAGACCTACTCTGAGGAATCCTTACTTTGTGTCTCTGTGGTGCCACTCCTTTTAAGGAACTACAGCTGGGTAGATCGACTCCAGGTCTGCAGGATGGCAGCAAAACCCAAAGGCACAATTGATGTGTGAGGTTTTGTTTGTTTTTAGTGGATGAGGAAACTAATCTGTGTACTAAACAATGATGTGTTGTCTAGAAGCAGTGTTTTATAAATACTTTAACTTTAGGCACCCAGCAGCTTGCTTGAAGCACTGGAACAGCATTTGGCTTCTGTGGAGGGAAAGAAAACAAAAGAAGTCTCTGCTGCCAGCAGGTGAGCACCCAGTGAATTACAACAATGCCTACACTTGGGATTTGTCATCTTCATACTAAGAATTTTCAGGATTCAGTCATTTAGTGTTCTCCTTGAATTTTGTTCACTTCCAAATGTATCTTCCTAGATGTATGAATGAAGCATCTAGTGAGTGGTAGTCTGGTAGCTTAGTCAAGTTTGAAATCTAAGTATGTTTGCCCATGTCTCTGACAGGCCTTCTTATTATGCTCTAATAAACCACTGAGCTAAGACCTTGTATATTATTCTTTTTAGCTTTTACTTATTTTAAGTCCTTTTGGCTTCTAAGATGTTTAAGGTATTTGGATTTTGAGGCTTTTTAACCAAGATAGGACAGTATTTAGCTTTAGTGTCAATTATCTACCTCTCAGACTATGAGTTTATCTTAATGTGGTTATAGAAGTTCTTTAGTCCCTTCTCAGAACAGCCAAATCAGCTTAGATGCTTTGTGCTGCCAGGAATTGTGTTATTCTTTCTGTCAAGTGCTGTATCAATATGTATGAACAGTCCTTCTGACTGAAGAGTGAGAGATCTTTTGGCATAGGCATTCTCCCACAGAAACTTGGTAAATAGTGAGAAATATATCAGTGTAAGCTACATTCCTGAGTTGCTGTTTTGTTCCTCAGATTTTTTTTTTTTTTGGCAACTATCTGAGGATTCGCTACCACAGTATTCTGCAAAAAAACATACTATATAGGGAATAACTGATGTGCTTTGTTTACTGTGATATGCATAATACGTACAAACAAGCTTTCTGTGCCTCTCCCACTTGAATGGAACAGAATTCCAGTCTAGTCTATATGACCTTAAAGAAAAAAGACAACTGGTACATTCTGCACTTTCCAGTTCCTGCCTGCTACAACTTGAGAGTAATCCTGTGCTGCTTTTTCACCAAACTCCCTCATTATTAGGGTGTCTGCTTTTCTGTACTGGAGAGTAAGGGAAGAAGAGACTGGAGTGGAGGGGGAGTGACACACAACTAGATAAGGCATTTGGTGATTAAACTATAAGTGATGTTTACCTGACTGTTTTTCTTAATAAAACTTCAATTATTAATGTTTTTTAGAGCTAGTGCCCTATCCAGTGCTGTTTCCACGCTTGCCAATACAGGAATGTCATTCAGCAGGATGGATGAGAAAGAAAAGCAGCAGGCGTTGGAGGAGGAGCAAGCTAGACTGCAGGCACTTAAGGTACTATGTTATTTTTCACAAGTTTGTATTCCAAGATTATTTTTTTTAACTGGATACAGGTGGAAACCAAGTTTTTAAGCTAGTCTTGGGGAACTCTCTCTTGGTTGGGGAACTCGCATCTTAAGAGAGGCCAAGTGTGAGTCTGTAAGATGCAGGTGTGATGGTGGCCAGTATGTGGTGATCCTTCTACCAGGAGTATAATTTGAATAGCAGACAGCTAGTAAAAATCACGTATGTTCTTCCTTACAAGAGATTGTTATTTATCTCAGAGGTTCACAAATGAGTATACAATAATTCTATGTTACACCTCAGCAGCCGAACGTCCAGCATTGCTGTTGTAAGACTCATTATTGATAGGAGGGAATTATTTTTCCCCATGATGTATGGAATATGGCTTTAGTGTGAATCTGCAGTCACATTGCTCTTAATGAGAATATATGCTATAGTTCTGCCCATGTTTAACTGCTCTTACTTATAATTCTACAATTTAGTTTGAAAAACTGTTTGAAATCACATGTATTTAGGTATAATTTATGGACTTTGAATAGTAACATATTTGAAAGAAAATCAGGTGTGTTCTTTCCTGGTTCCTTAATGTGCTTTCCTTTGCTCATTGGTACGTGTTGAGTAGTCCTCTTAGTAACATCCCTCTCAAGGCCTGAGTCCCCATCTATAACACTGTTCCCTGAGAACATACACGGTATAAAATCTCAAACAAGGCAAGATGCTTCTCTTGCTGAAGGCTAAATCTGTAGTTCTGTCACATCCCAAGCATATGCAAGTGGGGCAGTTGGGAATTTTGTGTTGCTTTAACATCTGTAGACACACCTAAAGGATGAAGCAACTCTGCTCATGTCATCTGGAGGCCAAGTTATGAGCGCCTTAAAACTATTTGGAGCGTGGAAGTAAACTTTGACGGTAATGCAGAGTTGAGTTTTATCTCTGGAGTTGCAGAGATGGAAGATTCTCCACTTCCCTGACTTGGTGTAAGGCATATTTTTCAAATCAATGTGAAGCAGGGTTTTTGCTGTTAGACTACAATCTTAGCGAGCCTTGCTGCCTGCTGCTGAACTGCTTTACTTGAATCTCAGCAAGTGTTGTGATGTTGTTTGGGTTTTTTGGGGTTGGTTTGTTTTTGTTTTCCGGAGTTGCAGCAGGTGTCTTCCCTCTTTACTGTCCCACTTCTACTATAATAGGACTTGTAGCTGCTGTAACAGAGTAATTAAATCGGTTGATACAAATTTTCATTTGGTGGGCGAGGAAGCTTGCAAGGTCACCCAGTGTTTTATTTGAGGAACCTAAGCAGTGTAAAACATACACCTGTGCTTTGACCTGTGCTGTATAAATGCAGTGGGCATATCTAGAAGTAACGAGGGATGTAAATGTAAAATTCACAATGTAAACTAGATTTTTATTTTGGTAGTTTAAGAGCAACACCACGTGGATGTTATTAGGATGCACATTGTGAGTCTGACTTCTGAACATCTGAACTGAACTATGAAGAGAGATCCTAACAGTAGAGGGATGGATCTTCCTGAACAAAGGTCCGTTGACCTGTTTCTGAGTGACTGGGAAGGAAGCCTAGAATGTGTAGCTTGACTAGAGGTGTTTTACTTCTAGGCGATTATAGATAGTTTTAAAAAATAATTATTTAAAACTTCAGGTCCCACCTTGATTTTTTAAAGGCTGTGTTAAATGCTTTTATCTCTAATTTCAATCATCTTTCTGTTTTCAGGACTTCACAGAAGAATAACTTAAGATGATAATTAAAATTTCTTCTTGGATATGGTCTTCAGGACCTTCAGGAAGGCTTAATATATTAATAAAACTAAAATGCAAACTGTATATCTCATCTTTTCAGGAGCAGCGATTAAGAGAGATTTCTGTGGTACCGAATTCCACTTCCACATCAGCATCCCCAAGCACCTTATCAGGAAAAAGTGTGAATACCACTGTAGCTGTTGACCTCTTTGCAGTACCAGCACCCACAACAAATAGGTAAGAGATACTTTGCTTTCTGAAGCAAGCAGGAATTACTGCATTGGCCTGTAGCTCCACAGTCAACTGCAAAGCACTGATCCTAGTTACTTCTCAAGTACTTTTCAGGAATAACCTTTTGCTGATGCTTTTTTAGTATCAGTCAATCAGAAGTGCTTAATTACTAGTGTTGTTTTGTATCACTATTATTGATGGGCTACTAGTGAACAAGAGGAAAGTGAGATTGGTATGAGTGTTTGTATAATGCAAGAATACAATGCCTACTGCATATCTTCATGTTTCTCTGTTTCTCTTCTATTATTCAGCATGCCCAACCTTTCTAGTGATCTCTTTGATCTTCAGCCTGCATTTGTTCCAACTGTGCAGAGTACTCCAGCTATATCAACATCAGCAAGCAGTGCTTGGGGAGGTGAGCTGACACGATGATTTGACTGTGTAAATGATGGGTGAATTCTTAGAATACAAGAATAAAATACAGATTCATACTTAATTGAATCTACATCTTAAACCCTAATTACTTTGCATCCAAACATTTCTGTCCTTGACAGAATATAAAATAAGTCATCTAAAAGCTCTGGTAAACTTTTCTATAAAAGTTACTTTTTTTTTTTTAACACAAAGCAGTAGTGTCAATGTGCAGTAGGTAGAATGAAAGACCTAGTCAATAAAGGGGACAGGTAGAAGAAATGTAAGTAAAAATCGAACTTTAAAAATGCTGGGAAATACAGACTAAGCAGATGTAACTGAAAAGATGCTGGACTACTATTTCCATTCCATTAAGTGATCTTTAACATACTTTTCATTTAAAAGGTGTTGGTGACTGAAGTCCTTGTAACAAAGCTGTTGTTCCCAGTTTCTCGGGCACAGCATTCTCTGTACTCTCACCCATCCCTCCAATGAATAATCAGGATAAATGTCAAAGAAATGTCTTAAATGCTGAAATAAGGCAATGGTAACACCATTGTAAGTGTTCGTATTTTAATAGGGGAAATTGATATCCTTATGTGCTATTTAAAAGGTAGATTCTTGAAGCCAAAAATGTACTGTCTAACTCTTTTGATTGATAAATGTTCTGTCGTTCTTCCCTTCCCACCCAATGGCGATACTAGAATTATTTTCCCTAAATAGAGCTGTTAGGATTTTTATCTGAAACTAAGAATTTGTATCTTTAATGGGCTGATGGTGGAATACTTACAGTTTGACTTTGTCTAGAGATTATCATATGCAATCATTTCAGTCTGTTTTTCTTTTCCATTATCTGTACTCTGTATTCTTTCCTTCACTTCTGCATCTGAAAGGTCCTTTCTCGTCCTCAAATGGTTGTGTTGGTTCTCCACCTCATCTGGACATCTTTGACATGAAGCCAGTTGAAGAAGCTGTAAAATCTACCACCCCTTTCATCAATTCTACTTTTTCCTCCAAACAAACAGTGGAACTGTTTAGTGGTAAAAAAACAAAACAAACCCCATGTAACTTCTTTGCAACTGGACATAATAATGCTACTAAACTGGGCCATGTAATCTTTTTGTGGTTTGGACCAATCTTCACTTTTTATTAACAAGTAAAAATGGTGCATTAATTCCAGATGTAGTACATAATGTTTCCTTAAAGTTTTGTTTCTACAGTTGAAATAACTCATTGTTTTGTTCAGCTTGCCCAACATAGACATACTAAGACTTGCAATGTTGCTGGGTTTTTTGCTGATTTCTTTCAAACTGCAACTTCCTTTATCTCTTCTAACGGGGAATGCAGGAGTTACTTGAGCTTTTCAAATTTGCTAAATAAAAAAAATCCCTTTTTATTAATAAAAATTCTTAATTTTTAACTGCAGACTTAATTTTTGGGTCCCTGCTTCCGTTTTCTCTTTTAAACTGATCTTATTTTCTTCTCTCTCTTTACAAAGATGACTTTAGTGGTCATAAACCTACATATGCTTCTGTGTATCATCCTCTGACTGTTGATGGTAATTTGATTTACTTTTTTTTTAAACTTTCTGGTTTCAGTGTAATGAGTGGTATTACTCCATGGGTGTACTTGATTACTGTAAACTTTTTTTCAGGTTTTCCTCTTCATTCGGCTCCTCCAAGTACCACTTCTTCAACAATTAATGTCGACTTTGATGCTGTTTTTGGAGGAAAATCTACAGCACCAGAGTACAGGACTACAAGTGGTAAAAATAAGCTTATGACTAATTTACACCCTACAGGCAACAGTTGCTTAACAATTTAGCGTGATTGATATTGCAGTTCAAAATTTAATAACGTAATACATTCGCAAGCTGATTATAGGGCTGATAAGATAACAGGCAATCAGTTCAGTTGTAGTTGTTTATTTTAAAATTAGCTTTAACTAATCTCATATACTGTGTAATAATGGTTTCCTCTCTTTTTGGGGGAATGAACTTTGAACGTGGCCCATTGGATATCTCTTTAACGGGTAAGCTTATGTTAATCTGTTTTCAGTGCTTATGACTTCAGTGTTTTCTCTTGATACATGGTGATGAGTTCCCTCTAACTTCATTGAGATTACTGTACTTACAAAAATGCAAAACTAGTTGTGTGTGTATTGCTTGAAGAACAGCTGAGTTATGATCTTTCTCTTGGTGCTATTTTGCTATATATTCCAAGTTCTTATGAACATACAGCAGAGGAACTCTTGCGTACGTTCAGGGTACTAGCAGTATTATGAAATTACTACTGCATTGTGTTACAAGAACACTATGAAACTGTCTTTAACAACCTTCCTTCTTCAGCTTTAAGGGAGATTGATCTTATTCTAAAAATACAATCAGTTACCGCTGAAGTAAAATTAAAGATTCTACTAGATTAGTAGCTACAATATAGTATTCCATCAAAAAGAAAGAGGTTAAAATATACTTCTGTCTAAGCCTTAAACAATTCCAGCATGTTGAACCTCCATATATAAATAATCAAGCTACTTACAGTATTCTATAATGAAAATACCTCTCTGTTTTATGGATGTCTTTTGTTAAATGCAATGTAACTGTTTTGTTAACAGTTGCTTTTATGTTCTTTGTTTAGCTTTTAACTCTTCCAGATGATGTGTTGCAACCCACAGTACCACCACAAAGCCAAAGAGCCACTTTAGCCAACCAGCAAAGTGGAAAAATTTTGGCAAATGACCTCGATTCTTCACTTGCTAATCTAGTGGGAAGTAAGTGTGAAGCTTTTAAATTTAACTCTCCCATTTGTTACTGAAAACAAACCAACCTTTTTTCCCCCAAAATTAAAAATACTTAGGGATTTTGTGTATTTCTCTTTCCCCCCAGATCTCGGCTTTGGAGGAACTCCATCCAAAAAGTAAGTGCATATAGGTACTTATAATATTCTTAAATGACTATTTGGTAGCCTCTGGCACAGTTTACCAGCACTAACATGGCAAGAGTCTCAACTCTTGAAAGTAATCTGGTACCAAGTACAGCATTGAAACAGCGAGTTTGCGGTCAGTCACTGTAACAGAGTCAACCTTAACTTTTGAACTAATTCACTTTAGTTAGTCTTGCGATTGCTGTATTATTACTTAAGTATTTTTATGAACCTTCATAAAAGATCTTGCAGTTATATAAAACTCCAGTTGATAATTATGCTGTACAGTGCAGTAATGATAGTTTACTTTTAACACAAAACAGGACCTCCAGACTTCATATGTGCTGGAACAGAGATATATAATTAGTTACTGAAATCCTGAGTGTTTCTTTCACCCATAGATTTCAGCTGTGTACACATATTAAGGCATGTTTTGGTTTCACATTATGTTGTTGTTACTCTAGCTGTTGACTTCCTGTGAAAACTAACACCACAGTTTCATTTTAGATCAGATATGCAGTGGACACAGCCTACAGAGAAAAAACTTACGGGTGGAACAAACTGGCAAGCAAAAACAAGCACATCGACCGCATGGAACCCTACTCCCTTACCCACTATTCCACATATGGTAATTTCTGTAGTATTGAAATCACGCTTCACTCTAGCAAATGCGACTTCCCTTCTTGAATTAAGTTAAAAAGAATAGCGTAGGCTGTTTGGGACAAGACTGGGGGCAGAGGGGAAGGCTTGTAGGATCACTTCTCAAACTGAATGAGGTAGAGATTTTAGTATGCTCTATTTCCCCTTGCTGTAGAACTTGTCTACTAAAGACTTACATCTCAAGTGAAAAGCTGAGTATTTATCTCAGTTCGTAAGTTCTTTTTGGTTGGAAACAAATGACCCCAAAACAGAAAACTTCTGGTGTGCGTGTTTGAGACGCTCCTACCCCCCTCCCATGTGCACATGCATGCACCTTCAGGAATCCTAAGAAATGTTTCAAGGGAAAATCTGCTGTTCTTTCTAGTTTTCACTCCTTTTTGTTTTATCACATGAAACTGCTTCAGCCCCTGCAAGGCACCTTAATTATCAAGTCAAGCAGCACTTTGGACTTTTGATAATGTTCAACAGCAACCTCGTATTTTTAACACAGTACAAAATACTAAGACACTTTCCTATGCTTTGAAAAGATTTCTCAAGTATCTTCTGTTCATATATATTCATAAAAACTACAAACCACTTCTGAAATATGGCTGCCTTAGGGGCAAGTAGAATGTTCACCTCTCTTATATGTACAACTAGGGTAATTGTCACGTTTGCTATGAGTTTTGGACTGCTGTCTGACTTTATTTTCCAGTAAGAATAGCTTTGCTTGTAATGCCTTATTTTCTTCTTCTTACGCGAGTGTGCTTATTCAGAATTATCAAACTTGAATATTCAAGTCCAGTATTGGCCTCAAAAATGAAACTCAAATTCAGATGAGAGGATATCTCAGTTATATAGCACTTTTATGTGAGACTTCTGAGATAACATCTTTTTATCCCCTGTTGGTGCTCTAGAATGTTAGAGTGCTAATGCATTCTTATTTTTGAAAGATAGAGGGCACCGTAGCACACACTGATCACTGGATTTGGGTTGTGTGCTTTTATTTCATGTGTTCATGTTTAATACTTTCTGGTCTAAGCATGTGAGTGCTTTGTGCCAGGTACCTGCTCACTCATTTGCTTGGAAATCCAAGAATTAATGATGCAAAGAACTAGCTCAGCTATGAGCATCTTTAAAATTGGTGCCCCAGTATTGGAAAGGTCTAACTGTCCTGGCTTGGTCTGTGGCATTCAGACTACTAACCCTCCAATTTGTGTATAGTCTGCATACTCGTTCATAATGAAGTATTTTAACTAGCACTCCATTTTTAATATAATTAGCACTACGTAACAACGCATGACAATAGGAAGTCCATGCATCCCTGTGCCTGGGAGCCATAACGTGATACAAGTTATTACTGGCTTAAGATGCTCTACATTTTTCTTTTTTCATATTGTGATATGTTGCAGACATCAGAGAAATCAGTGTGTGAGCAACATTGACCAGACTAAACATCTGTTGCTGTTTGTTTCTTAAGCTGAATGGTCACTGGCCTCCTTGGGTTTTTTTCTATCCTCTCCTTACACATGATGGGAGGAAGAAGGAATATTGCATAATATGCCCTCTAAAAGCTTCTCACGCAAACGTTTGTGCAAGCAATATACTAAAGTCTGGCTAGATTTAGTAAAATTTATATTTTTGCTCTAAGTCTTACTAGTTATAGCTTTCTAGGCAGGGAGCCTATCCGAGTTAACAGACATAGTTACTGATACTACTGTCCTTGCACTCTTTTTCCTCCCTCTTTAATTGTTTTAATAAATAACTTGAGTGTAGTTACAGGCAGTTACGGTACTGGACTTGAATCCATCCCTTGGTTAGAATTTCCAGTTCTAATACCTCTTAAATAACGTTCTGTCCTTACTCCTTTTGCTGTGCCAGAATGGAGTACACTATCCTGGATATGTAAGTCAATTTCTTGTAAATATGTTGGTTGTTTTAAGTATTGAAAAATATGTATTTTTCAGAGTTTTATACGGATACGTATGAAACAAAATACAATAAAATACAATAAAATTTTCTTGATTGAAGGTACCTGCTCCTATCACATACCCGTTGACCACACCTCAAGTGCCTGTATACGGAATGGTAAGAAATGTGATTGTCTTGTATTCCAGAAAAACCTAGTTGTCTCTTCCAGTGGCTTTCATGGCAGGCATGCTCAAATCGTCCTGCAACTTATATGTATTGTTTCATAACGTCAATAATGTGTGAAATCTGATAGCCATTTCACACTGTGCATTGGAAGAGACTGCTCTAAATTCTATACAGCAAGTTTTTTAAAAGCTTTGACTTTACTCTGTGTGTGTGCCTATATGCCTATTTTTTACTATACTGCAATGCGAAAAGATGTATCTTCTAGAATTAGTTTCAATTTTATATACCTGTTATGTGGGGGTTTTGTTTTTCTAACAGGTACCTCCTCAGATTGGAGCTGCTCCTTTGATGGCACCCCAGTCAATGATGTATACACAGCCTGGTCTAAGGCCAACAAATCCTTTTGCACCTGTTTCTGAAACTCAGGTGAACTGTTTTATTTAATCCTGAGATCACATGGGAACTTCAGTCTTCGTAAAAGCAACCAAATATTTCGTGAAGGGCTAGTAATGTGTTTCCGCATTTGAAAGCAAGGGGTTCCTCGGTCAAGGGCAACAGCTTTTGCTGGCGAGGAAGCAGATTCAGATGGTGAGACCACACAAACGTAGGACACAAGGAAGAAAGTAAAAATTGGAGACTTAGTGGCTACCTTCTTACCACGTCTATGTTAAGAAAATGGGAGTGGTGAAGATATGTAGAATTTAGACTTCCTGTGACATTAGCTGGATATTTGGTCTGGTCATACTGGCTAGAGCAGTGGTGAAAGCTTTCTGAAGGATCAGGTGGTGGGGAAGTGAAAAGGGCATGGACAAGAGATGATTCAAGTTGAAGAAACTGTGTACTCTGTTATCCAGATATGTTGGTCTTAATGTTCTTTGGGGATTTTCAAAGTGCCAAAACCTGTAGTCTTAACTTGCAAGTAACAAGGCAGTTGAACAGATTCAGAAGTCTAAAACACTGAGAAACCATGTGTTACATACATGGCATTAATATGTAATCTCTACTTCACAGATACAGTTTATGTAGAGCCGCCAAAGCAGCAAGATGTGAGAACAACCAAATACTGGTAAAAAAAAGACAAGACTGAATTTCAATCTTTCCATGATGTATTCCTGAACAGGGCAACTGGTTCTTCCCTGTATAATACAATATTATTTTGAATGGCAATGCTTTAGCAATTCTTGTTTATAACAGTCACTGCAGTGTGAAGTCATGTTTGCTCACTGATTTGGGGTATTTTTTATTTTTTTAAACTGCTCAGCAGAAAACTTTTATTGAGGTTGACTTGGAAGGTGGAAGCTGGATTATCATCTTCAAAGCTGAGAAGAGGGATTACATGATTGCTGTACAACCTTATTCATCAGTGGATTACCTTAGGAAGTTGACTGAGGATGTCAAAGCTATTTATTTTCTCCATAAATTCTGTGGCTGTTGTAACCAAGACACAATACAAATGAAGTTGAGCAATAAAATTTTTATGTGCTCTAATAAATCCTTTATAGAGCAATGCTTGCATTATCATAGGGCAAATATCGTGTGAAATCAGACAGCTTTTTCACGTTAGAATAGCTTATAGTAATTTGCAGACTTTATAATGTGAGTTTGAAATGCTGTGAATCAACAAGATACATACATATTACATATATATAGTAAAAATAATAAGTTGCTCCATTGGTATGTCAGTGTTAAATGGCTAGTTGAAAGAGCCAGGCTCTGATATGGGCTGAAAGTCTACGATGGAGTAGGGGAAACAAGTGTGTTACAGAACAGCACGTGCAGCCTCCGACAGGTGACAGTAGCTGCGTTCCCATCAAGTATCTTCTCTGCAGATCGCATCTTCCACAGCTCGAGGAAGAGCAGCTTTGGGAGCCAGTGAATGTAGGTATCCCCAATGGCATCAAATGGGATCAATTTGGAAATGTTGTTGCTAACTGCCAAAGAGGCAAGAGATCCAATTTCTTTTAAAAGTCCATTAGGTCAAAAGCAGCAAACTTTGCAATAGTGCTGACACTTGTGAACTGGCAACTATATTGAAATTATCCAGCTGTAGCAAATAGCTTGTGCTGCTTTCTTGAAATAAGAACCTAGTTGTAAACCATATAAAAGTAATTATTTTTAAATGTGTAAATATGTGCAAACTTTTAGATAATCTTTTCTTCAATGCTGCAGTAATTTTTTTCTTCTGTAGTAATTTCAAGGTAAAAATGCTATGTTAAGAAATCCAGACTCTCTTTGAGAGAAAAATCTTTTAAATCAACTAATTTATGAAGTATGCTAATCATGATGGGTCAGATGTGTACAGACTTCTGGCATGTCTTTTGTATTTAACAATTTTTCTCCAAAACTGAAATCGGCTATGAAAATGCCTTATCTTGTATTTTTCAATGTCTGATAAAAAGTGATAGCATTAAAAAAAGAAGTTAACAAGTAAATGGAATTGGCAGCAACCTTTCTTCCAGAAGTTTTGTGGTAGAATACAATGAAAAGCTCTCCTGTAAAATGACTTCTACTAATGATTACTATTAAAGCTGAGTTTTCAAAAAATGAATAGTTTTCTATTGTTGCAATAAATAGACCTCCAGAGTAGCATGTCTTTTATCTTTTGGGGAGTCTATAATTGCAGAAATAACTGAGTCTCGCTATAAATGCAAATAGGCCTGAGAATCTTGTCAACTGTCCTGCAGAACTTCTAAAATACAGCACTTTCCTCCATAGTGGGAACAAGCCTCTTTTACTAAATGCTTAATTCTGTCCAAAGAGTGCAAAAGTAGTATTTCTTAACCCTATGGAAATCTCTTTGTCAAGTGAAACAACTCAAAAGAAACAAAATTAAAAAACCACCCCCCGGCCCTTGGAATCTGTAACCACCAACTTCCTGGGAAATGTAACCTTGTAGAAATTTTAAACTCGGAGTTTCTGAATGTGTATTGATTTTTAAAAGAATTTGGACTGGTATATAGCAATTTAATGTTCAAGTTTGAATTACAAAAGGGCTTCAAGCTTTAATCCACCTTTATTGGGTTGAACAATTGTACAATTTAAAGCCAATGAGTTCTTCAGTGCCTATAGTTACCCTCCTCACGACGAGGGAATAGATGCCACTTAGAATGGGTCGTTGTGTTGAGGGGACTGCTTATTTAAGAAATAGTGAATTCCATTGATTTATTCAGCATTGAAAAGTCTTGAGTTCAAATTAGACCAGTACATGTAGTAATAAATGTCTGGGCATTAACGACAGAGCTGAGTGCTACAATCAGGCAGTTTCTAGCACTGTAAGCTGTTGGGTCTCTTTCTCATACTGAGTTGTACAAGTGATAATCCGTTATTTTAATAAAATATGCAAATAAATGCCTGGTAAACAGTATATATTTGTTATAACTTTATTGCAGAGCATTCTGAATATTTGGAATGTACTTCGCTCAGAAATGGATTTAGTACTAGGTATAGTTTGCACTACTTCTGATTTGCTCTGGATTTTTGAAAGGTTCTTTGGTATGCTTTCTTGTAGCAAAGCTGTCTGATACCAATTTATTTAGTATTAAAAAAAGGAAAAACAGCCACAAAGTACATCCTAAAAACTTTGAGCTACCTTTTTTTTTAAGTCTCGTTCAGAATGCTTGATACGTTAAAACACAGCTTTTGGATTTATCCTTATGAAGAAAAAGATTGCTTTACACACTTGTCTCTGCACAAAAGCGCACAGGACTCCTTTTTGCCAACCTCTTCCTTGTGCATGTACTGAAACGCATAAAATGACAGAGTACTGTGTTTTAAATAACATAGTTCATACATTAGCAGTAAAAAACCAAGAACTTAGGATGCTGTCAAGGCTTTTATAGCTCAGAACTTGTTCTCCAGAAAAACACTTTGAAAACAAAGGTTGTTTTTGAGGGTAACTGTAATAGCCCGTAAGAGTTGAGAATGGTGGTTGTGATGAGTAAAACACTGAAGAGAGATGTATATAAATGTGACTTTCCCTTTTGTTTCCTTCCAACTCGTTTGATCAGAATCCTGTTCTGAATACTTCAGAAAGCAGGTAGCTGAGATGTCTCTCCATGTTTGTCTGAACAAGGAGGAAGACTTGAAGTATGCTGTGCGCTTTGCATTATTGTACTTTAGTGGGTCATCCGAGCCTGACTGTTGGGACTTCATGCTGCTACAGGGAGGCTGTCTTTCATGGGATATACCATAAGATAACTTCTGGGGGATTTTTGGAAAGGTTGGTTGTGTTAGGCCTGTTGGACTTGAAAGTGTACCTCTTTTTAAATAACTGGGGTTTTCTAACGTTCTCTAGATACAGTTTGACTTTGTCTCCAAGAAGTTGTTGAATTGATTTTTTTTTTTGGACACGTACTGGAGAAATCTCAGTTCTGTGCACATAGTGGTGGAATACTTGTAGGTAAAAATAACAAATGGATGGTTTTTTTAAAAATAAAACACACACAAAAAATCACAACAAAAAGAACCCAACTTTCTGACTACAAGATTGAATACAGGGTGTATCCCCATCTGGGTTTTTTGATGTGTGGCAGGGAGGGTGGGGTTACCATTAGAGTAGTACGCACTGTGGATCGGTGCTTAATTTGTACATAATAAGGAAAACTTTGTTTTGGGTAGTTTGTATTGTAAGGACAACATCTAAAGGCACTGTGTATCAGTCATTTATTTCCATTTAAAAGATTATATTTTTGAGCAATGGAAATTGTACGTTATCATTTATACATTACTGATAGCTAGGAATATAGAAAACCTGTTGCTATTACTCTGAAGATGTATCTGACTTGTCATTGATATATATACATCACTGCGTCACTACTTTTATGCAGATTCTCATGATCATTTATTTAAAGAGATTGTAGTAACTGGTAGAGTTACAACAGGAATTGTAACATCAAATCTTTTAGTTATATCTCAAATGTGTAATCCTTATGATTAAGCTTAATCCTTTACCAAATGTTTGGCTGGAATTTCATCTTGGAGCAATGACAAAACAGGTGCTGGAACAGATTTCCCTCACCCGAACCCACACTTTACGTTATTTATTTCATAGGTCTTGTTTTGTATGTTATGTTTTTCCCCATAACAGGTTTGTGCCTTTTATTGGATATTTATTTAAAAGGAGCTACTATAATTTAGGTTGTTCAGGCTTTTTTTTTTCCAGATGTATTCTTGTACAGCCGTTCCTTTATGTGAGTTCCTTCATTTTATAACAATACAGAATGTGTGGAAAATATACTAGCCACAAACTGGAAAAAACTTTGAGGGTTTATGTTCTATGAATTAATAATTTTTTAAAAAGAAGCCTAAGCACAAGACTGGCTGTGTTGATATTTTAATTGTGGAACTTCACAATTTGTTAATACACAAACTGTTTGGTTTTTTTAAAAACTGCTCATATCCAATTATTTGATGAAACAAGTTTTGGAAAAAAAAATAAACTTTGGCACATGCAAGGTGTGTGTGTGTATGTGATCATTCTTTAACGCGTTCTCAGGCTTAAGGCTTTCTACAGTACTAACAGCAACAGCTGAATTAGGATGCTTGATTAGTTTGTTACTCTTCTGCATTTACATTTAATGTGGTAGGCCTTATTCAAATTACCAGTGTAGCTTGGCTTCAACCGTTTTCCTTTGATCCGCTTTTCCTTGGGGAAGCAGTGATGAGTTTTTCCCGCGCAGGGCAATTGGACTGGACTGAGGGGGCAGTGGGGGGGCAGACAGGAAGCTGCCTGCATCACACAGGGGTGACTCAGGCTCTCAGTTAAATATTTGGCTTTCTCAGTCACTGCAGCGTAGGAGGTGCAAGGGCTGCTTTCACAGATCTGCATCTTGCCGTGTAAAAACACTCAACATCGGCCATCAACCGCGTGAAGACGCTTAATTGTGGCGGGTTTATGGCCTGTAGCTGCTGCTGAGCCTTCTGCTGACCGCGGGCGGACGCGGCTCGCCGGTGTGTGGCAAGGAGGGTGACCGCGCTCCCGCTTCCCTGGGCCTAGAGCCATTCCCCAACCAGGCACGGTCCCAGCAGCGCGCCAAGGGCCTGGGAAAGACGTTTCTTACTTCCACAGCGGAAGCCCTGGCGGCCGATATTTTTAAGACCACCTTTTTTGAGGACCCCGACCCCTTTACCGGTTCGTCCTGGCCGTGTGGCCGCCCGCGGTTACGCCGCACCGGGCAGCGGCCACCCCGGCCGCCTTCACCCTCCACCGCCTCACCCCCTCCACCGCTGTCGCCGCGGCGACGCCGTGACGCAATGGCGTGCGGCCCCTAGCCCGCCCCCTGCTCCAGCCCACCAATGGGCGACGCCGTGGGGGGCCCGCCGCCCCGCCCACCCCACCGACTCCGCCCGCGCGTCATCGCGTCTCTCAAAAACCGACAGCCAATGGGTGGGGTCGCCCTCCGGCGCTGACGTGATGACGTACGTCTCCGGCGTCCCGACCAAGGCCGCGCACGCACCGTCGGTTCTCCAAGATGGCGGCGGCCACCAGCAGCGAGACGGGGTGCGGCGAGGCACCGACGGGCGAGAAGCGCGGCCCCCTCGGCATCCCTGAGGCGGTCTTCGTGGTGAGCGGCGGCTCCGCCGGCCGGGCCGGGGGAGGGGTGTGTGGTGGTGGCGGTGGGCTGGGCTGGGCTGGGCTGGGCTGCGCTCCGGCAGCCGGGCCCGTCCCTTGTGAGGCGGCACCTGCGGCGGGCGGTGCCTGAGGGAGCGCGGGCGGCGGGGAAGGCGGCGGGGCTGCCCCTCACGGCCCTGCCGCTCCCCCAGGGCCGCCCGCGCCCAGCGCCGCGGGTTTGTCCCGCTGGCCCGGCCCGGGACAGCCCCGCAGCGGAGCGCGTCACTTCCCTCCGCACCGGGCGAAGGCCTCTGCCCCGGGGGGCGGGGGGTGCTTTAGTCCTGAGGGTTTTCACGGGGTGAGTTGCTTTATTTGGATCCTCTTGGATTCTCTTTATTTTGGATTTTGGATTCTCTATTTTGGATTCTCTTTGGATTCACTTTAATACACAAACTCACATCCCCGTTTTAAGCATTGCCGTGTTGTTTCGCGGGCCAACCCACATGCCGAGGAGTAGCCTGTTACGAGTGAACCCTCCTGTCACGCATCCGAAGCCGTGGTTCCTTACGGCGGTTCCTCCCGCACAGAGCACAGCCTTCCGCTTCTGTTTCATCTCGGATAATGCCGTACCGCGCTCCGAGCACCTTTCCCTCCATCTTCCTCTGGCAATCTGCTTCTTGATTGTTGAGCAGAATCGCGCTTCAGAAGGGACCGCAGTGTCCAGCTCGGTTTCCTGACGTCTCAAAAACCAGCAAATGTGTGTCTTTCAGAAAACAGGCTGAAATTGTTATCTGACTTTAAAAAGTGATTTGCCAAGCATTTAATAATTCTCTTGACTGGTTGAAAAGAAGAATTCATCGACTTATACAGTGACATAACATCAAAATTATCTGTTGTTCACTTTCTGCTATAAGCTAGCTCTTGGTGTGCTGTCTTGATTGCTGCTTTATTTCGTTTGATCAATACATATTGATCAGGCCGGCTATACCTGGCTGCCTTGGTGTCATCTTGAAACATCGGATGTCCACCCTGAATGCTTTGTTTATCGTGCTGCTTTATTACTGAGATTTTCTTGTACTTTGAAAATCTGTATTTGTCAGATCTGCCTTTATACTTTTACTAGAGCTGTTTGGACTGATCAGGTATGACTGCTCGTATAGAAATAAATTGATTTGACTTGCATTTTGGTATTTCTAGGTGTAGTGCTTGTATTACCTATGTGCCTGGCTAGGGCATAGGTCCTGAACAAACAGGTACAATACACTTGCTTTCCGCGCATTCAGATCCTACTTTTTCTTTAAGGTTCTTAACAATTCTTAGAATCATAGAATAGTTTGGATTGGAAGGGACCTTAAAGATCATCTAGTTCCAGCCCTCTGCCATGGGCAGGGACACCTCCCACTAGACCAGATTGCTCAAAGCCCCATCCAACCTGGCCTTGAACACCTCCAGGGCTGGGGCAGCCACAGCTGCTCTGGGCAACCTGGGCCAGGGTCTCACCACCCTCATGGTGAAAAATTTCTTCCTAATATCTAATCTAAATCTCCCGTCTTCCAGTTTGAAGCCATTACCCCTTGTCCTATCACTCATGCCCTTGTAAAAAGTCCTTCTCCGGATTTCTTGTAGGTCCCCTTTAGGTACTGGAAGGCTGCTATAAGGTCTCCCCGGAGCCTTCTCTTCTCCAGGCTGAACAACCCCAACTCTCTCAGCCTGTCCTCATAGCAGAGGTGCTCCAGCCCCGTGATCATCTTCATGGCCGCCTCTGGAATCACTCCAACAGGTCCATGTCCTTCTTATGTTGGGGGCTCCAGAGCTGGACGCAGTACTCCAGGTGGGGTCTCACGAGAGACAAGTAGAGGGGGAGAATCACCTCCCTTAACCTGCTGGCCACGGTTCTTTTGATGGACTTGGGATACGTTTGGCTTTCTGGGCTGCAGGTGCACCTTGCTGGCTCATGTTGAGCTTCTCATCCACTAACACTCCCAAGTCCCTCTCCTCAGGGCTGTTCTCTATCCATTCTCCACCCAGCCTGGATTTGTGCATGGCATTGCCCCAGCAATTATTGGGGTCTGGCAAATCTTACTGGGATGCAAAACCGTTGCTGCCTGTGGCTAACTTCCTTCCACCCCTTTATGGGAGACTAATGTAGACACAAGCGAAAGGAAAGGGCCACGGCTTCAGCTGCTCTACAAGACCTCAACCGTCATGACAGAGGAGAACTTATGTTCTGTGCTGACTCTGTGGCAGAGGTGGCCACCCTGCCAGGGAACAGGAGACAGCCAGCCTCAGCAAACACTTTGAGGGTGTTTGTCACACCCCTTATTTTCATGCTGGTAGCTGTTGATGCAGTTCATGTTTGGTTCCATGTTGTTCCCTTTTGATACTTGTGTCTGAAGCATCTCGCATGCTGTACCATGCGACCTGGGAGAGTTCTGGGGGTTGTGGCTTAGTTCTGTGCTTCAGTTCTTCATAACCTTATGTCTGGATCTAAAACCCATTGAAGTTTCCTAATTCTCAGTTTTGAGAGGTGGTCTAATCAAATACAGATGTCTCTGCAGAAGAGATCCTCGATGATGATCTTGGAGTACTTGGACATAGATGTTAAGATAGACTTTTTTTATTCAAAGCAAGAGTATGCTAAGAAGTTTTTAATGGTATTCTGCTTCACAAAGTAAAAATACTAGTGTCTTGAGGCTGGTTTTTATTACAGGTTTTTTCTTCAGAAAATAGGTTTCTGTTTCAAAAACATCGTATATTCTCAAGACAATAAAGACTTCCTAATCACTTTCTTGACGTTCCCTCACCACGCGCTACATGGGCAGTCTTACTGTGAATCTTGTCTTCAGAGATGTTTTCTGTGAGTGTCCTGATTCAGTAAAGGCTCTTCAAATAGTTGATGGTGGATACCTTTTCTTAGGCAGTGATCTGTGGATTCTTGTGCCTCTCCAGATTTGAAGTGACATTAAGCACTAACTCAAGGTTTCGCTGGAGTCTAAAAAACCCTCCAAACAGAACTTTCAACTGTGTTTTCTTTTGAGCTGTTGTCCAGATGTTTCCAAATAAAATGCCTTCCTTATTCTGCCTTCCTTAGCATGCCCGTGAGTGGGAGGACAGGGGATGCGAATCTGAAAACAGGTCTGTCTTGTCATGTTCTCTGTATATGCCCATAGGTGATGATAGCTCTCCGCAGAAGCAGAGCGAGCGCCTGCAGTGCTGCGTTTGGGTCATCACTCGAAAGATAAACAGAAGCCCATGTGGGAATGTGCTATCCTGCTCTGTTTCAGGGCTTTTACAGAGTGTGCGTGTGGCTTGGCTTGAAGTTTGCAAAGATTGTGTTAGCTTTACGGTATACACGTTGTTTTGCCATTGAATTTTCTTCCTAAAAAGATAGAAATGGCAAGTTCTTGAGAACCTGTAAGGTAATTTTGCAGTTGAGATGCCGTGTGACACACCATGAAGCAGGGATCCTGATGGCATTGACGCCCAGCTCTGCTACAAAGCTGTTCTGTTCAGGCTCAAAGAAGTGACCGTGTCTCAGTCTTGCACTTCGGTAAGATGGGCTGAAAGCCCAACCAGCGGGACTTGAAAGTTGCAGTTGGAAATCCTGGGTGTTAAATCTGAGCCCGCCTTGGACTGGGGCATTACGTAGTGGGAGGAGGTCACCAGTATACAGGGGGCCTGGATTCAGTTCTCGGCATCTTCATTTCAGGAGGACGTGGGTTTTGTCTTGTCTGTCTGTACAAACGGACATTAGCTGAAGTGGGTTGCCGGGTAGTGTGTGGGGTGAGTTGTTGCCCACTTGCTTTTTCTTTCTGTCTTGGGTGATTTTCCTGGGCAGAATAGCTTCCACAAGAGGGAGTTTCATTTCAGAACATCCTCAGGCCTCGTTCTACAACACTTGCCTGAACCTGATCCTTGGGAGTTTTTGTTAAAGCTTCTTTGCAGGCTTCTTCAGGAGGCAGGAATGCTTCTCGTTGTGTTGTCAGTGAGGTAGCTGAAGGTGTTCGTCAGGCAGTTAGTATGTAATGTGTTCTCTTGAGTTCTGTTGTACCACCTACATCATGCTGCCTGCTGAAGTCTGTTGTGGTGTTCATATTTCTACTGCAGTACTGTTTCCTTAATGGTAAGGAAGGTGGATGATGTCTTACCAGGTTCAGTAACGTCACAGTAAGTTTCTTTAGCCAAGAGAGCTTAGGAGTCATAATGAGGGGAACCAGCTGGATGTCTATTACTTATATAGTGTTTTCCTGATGTGAAACTACTGGAGTGGAAATGCCTCATTAAAAAAGAGAAGCTGAAGAGGCCTGTGGTAGGCTTCCATCAGATTTTACAGAGCTATATAGACAAGTAAGGACAGAATTACAGCAGTGGATTAGTGTGATCATCTTGAATTATACATAGGTAAATGTTGTCAAGGTCAGAAAGGAGTGGTTGATCTCTGGCCGGACGTGCCTTTCATGAGGCTGAGAACGTTTCCTGCAGGCAGACGAACTGCTTCCTGGGAGTCTGAAGGAGGCCCTTGCAGAGGTCAGCATCCTTGCCTGCTCAGGCCTGACTTCTCTGGCTGCTTTTCCAGTTGATAGTAGGACTGACTGGAATTGTTCTCCAGAGGTTTCTGTGGCTTCCTGCTGACTATAGAAGGAGCTTTTGAAGACAAGCTGTTTACTACCATAAAGCCTGCCTGAGCAGATACCACAGTTTTCCACCCTTTGCCTCTTTTTCTGCCACAACGTGCTTGATCAGGCCGTGATTCTTTTCCTTCATCAGTCTTATCCTAAATAGTTCATAATCTGATTAGCCAGAGAGAAGCATTATCCGTGCTTTACAGGTAGGAAACCAAAGTTTAGCCGTGGTCTGAGGATATCCATCCCTGTTAGGTGTCACTTGACATCGGCCAGGACTGAAGGCACAACTAACAAGGTACTAGCGAATACGAATATGAAGTAATCCTTGCACCTATTCTGTAGTTCTGTGACAAAAAAAGGGGGGAGGGGGAAGTGAAAAGGTGACTACCTAAGAAAGGAAACAAAATGATTTAGTACTTTGCTCCAGAAAAATAGAAGTTTGTTTACATATAAGAACCCCTCTAGACTTAGCTGCAGTAAGATGATAGCATGACTGTATCTAGGATTTCTGTAAAACTCTTCTAACATTGAGGGTTTCTTTCTCCCCTTAAAGGAAGATGTAGATTCTTTTATGAAACAGCCTGGAAATGAGACAGCAGATGTAGTTCTTAAGAAGTTGGATGAGCAGTATCAGAAGTATAAATTTTTGGAACTTAATCTTGCTCAAAAGAAAAGGAGGTAAGTCATAATTTTTGTAGAATTGGGAAATGTTTAGCACAGTTCTATTTTTTTTAAAAAATAAGTCTAGTTTTTTTAAATATCCCAAGAAGTAAAAAGTTGATGTTAGGAGAGCTAATATTTGCAGTACTTTCAGGAAAGGCCAGCTTTTTTTCTTTCCTCTTCCTGAGAATTACATGCAAAAGAATTTACAGTATTGCTGAATTGGTCCTTAGCCTTTAAGGTGAAAAAGTACTGCTATAATCTCTTAATTTTGTGTGCCTAGTGTAAATAAGAACACATTTTTGTCAAATGACTACTGTACCAAGCCTGTAACTTTTGGTTTCGTAATCCCATCTCTCTTCAGTGGCTTCAGTCTTGATCTGAAGCTAGGCAAGAAGCATATTTTTAAAAGCTAAAATCAGAGCTTCAGGTAATATTTTATTTAGATTAAACTTCTTTCACAGAAAAAGTACCCCTCGTCATTTCCACCTGGAGGCCTGCTTTGGCAGGCACCGCTGTCTGAGCCTGCTGGCCGCAGAGGCAGGTGGCCGGGGAGGCCAGTGGGGATCCCAGCGCCTCTCCTAGGGGGCTGCAAGGGATGCCCAGGAGGGGGGATGCCCTGGACTCCGGAGGGCTTTCATTTTAACCGTGCCAAGTCTTGTAGCTCTAAACTGTTTGTTAGAATAGTTCGTGGACCTCAGAAGAAACACACTTGGTTTGTTTTACCTACAGCGTTTTTAATCTGTATTTCTGCTGAGGTTTCCCTCTCCTCTGGAGAGATCAGAAATATGCAAAAATATACCATTTTAGCTGTTACTGTTAATACCTGTTTGTTCCAGTTTGGAAGCTGTATGTGTCGCTCTGCTTCAGAAAACCAGAGAGCCTCAGTATGGTAAGAGGCAGGTGAAGCTGTAGCTGAGATGCCTTTACATGCCGTTATCTTTCAAATCTGCATTTGTAAGCCTGGAAAGCTGTTAGAGTTTCAAGTTTTAAAATGAAGGTTGGATTGTATACTAAAACTGATCACTTGTTTAGGAAACTTTGTGTCTCTGTAAAATAATAAATTATGACTGTTGTTAATTCACAGGCTAAAAAGTCAGATTCCTGAAATTAAACAGACATTAGAAATTTTAAAACACATGCAGAAGAAAAAGGTAAACTATTTTGAATATCTAATGAGTATGAGAAAAGCTAACTACCTTTCCACCCTAACAGAACACATTGCAAGAAATGTTTTGGAGAGCACACTTAATATGCCTTTATAAATAACAGAATTGTTTTTAAAGGTATGTAGTACTTTTTGAAAGCTAGTTCAAAAAAAGTTAATGTTTGTAATGCAAACTTCACTTTTAATAGTGCATAGAGTGCAGCTAAGCTTTGACTTCATCTCTGTTCTTTATAGAGAGATTTCTATATTGTTTTTAAATATATCTTTTTAAAATGTGTTATTCTTGGAGCTCTAACTTGAATGTTGAAGTAAAGTTACGTAGAGTTCCACCAAAGTTAATATGGTATCAATGGCAAAAAGCAGAAAAGTGTGCTCTTTACTGTAAGTTTTATGTCTTTGACATAAGTTCCCAGTGAAAATAGCAATTTTAAGTTTTATCATTTGTCTTAAGGATTCCACAAATCCAATGGAAACCAGATTTTTATTGGCAGATAATCTCTACTGCAAAGCTTCAGTTCCTCCTACAGATAAAGTTTGTTTGTGGTTGGGGGTAAGTAAAACGGAACTTTCTCTGAAACTGTTTAAATAACTTATAAAAGGCTTATAAAAGACCGTGTTTGCTGCTGTCTCACCTATACTTAGAGTGGCTGTGGGTGTAATTCTGTTCACGTGTGCGTAGTGGAGCTGTGTCCCCTCAGCAGGGCAAACCTAATGACAATTTCAATGCTTTAATGAAGGCTTCACATTGGATTTTATTTGGTGCCTGAACAGTAAGACTTGAGAGAATTGTCATTTTGCTGGATTGTTCTTTCCAAAAAGCATATTCATGAATGTTTTCCTTATCACTTCTATCACTTTGCGGTTCAGAGTACCATCCAGCATTGCCTGGGATGGGAATGTGCCCAGCAACATTTGGCAAGTAGCTTCCCATCTTCTCTCCGTTATTTTTATTTAGCATCTTGCTTTCCCTTTTCATGCACATTTTTAGGGAAAGATGGGATCTCTGTTACTCGCAGGTACCTCCCAGCATTTAGAGTGGAATTTGTGCCAAAGACTGGTGGGATCAGAGCTCAAAACACAGAATTCCAAGTACTTAAGCAGTATCAGGTCGGGATATTTTGTATTCAGAGATTTCCTCATACGTGGAGATAACCTGCTAAGGCTTATTTTGAGGCTTCTAAATCCCAGACGTTCCCAAATCCCTGTATTGGCTGCCAAACAAAACCACTTGGTTAGGACAGAAACGTTGTTGACATGTGCAGCATCCGGACTGACTGGGCAGTTACTCCCAACCTCTCCCACTTCTTTTCTATCATAAAAAGAGGATATTTGTCTGATAACTGTTGCTTTTAGGAGACTGTCTTCAGAATTCACAAGCATTGACTTTTGTAGAGCATCCCAGGTTTATTTTGTAACAGAGGATCAGAGAAAGTTCATCCTATTGATAGTTTGTACAGGAAAGCTATAACGAAATGCCGCAAGCAATTTATTTTATTTAGGTGTTCTTGGCCTTCTGCCTTTATCCTCCTTGTTGCTTACAGTCTGCATGTTGGCCTATGTGTATTACTATTATTGGGGAAACAATGTCTTCCAGTTATTTTAAAAGAAGAATGGCTTATCTCACTCTTGCAGCTCTGTGTAGCGTTCCCTGGGATCATGTCTAGTTAGTAGTACGTGGCTCTGCTCAGTGCACAGTTCTTGAATGGCACAAAGCTCCGTTGGTGCATCTTCACTTGATACCGCTCTTTTAGCTCTTCATGTGGTAGCTTCTTGCTGAAATGAAGATTTGTAGGTTAAAAACCACCGTAGTATAGCATAGGACTTGTATATACTTCTTGTTAATGACCAGTGCCGTTAGGCTGTTCGTCAGTGTTCCACACAGAGATCCTAAGGTTAATCTTGAACACAGCAAAACTTGTTTCTAGCACCGGAAGGGTGCTGCTAAGAAACGCGAAGCCTCTCGCTTTTCAGATATGGTGGAGGTGAGATACTGATACCTGAAAGGCTGAATGCAATCCATCGGGAGAGAAATCCCTTGTTGCCCAGCTATAGGAAGAGGACTTTTTTTAAGTCACTAGAGGGATTTATTACTCGGTTACTGAAGTGATGGAGGCCGTGAGTGGATTCTGGCATTGCTCGTCCTGAACCTTGTCATCTTGGCCTGTCAGGACAGCCTTTTGTTAATGTGATAAGTTATAAACAACAGCCTGAAATAAGTCTGCTATGGCTTATTCCTTACAATGCAAGAGTCAAAGCTTTTATCAATCTTTCATTTTTTAGGCCAATGTGATGCTTGAATATGATATTGATGAAGCTCAGGCTCTGTTAGAGAAGAATTTGTCAACAGCCACAAGAAACCTTGATCTTCTAGAGGAAGACCTGGATTTTCTTAGAGATCAGTTCACCACTACAGAAGTCAGTATCCTTTTGTTTGTTTGTTTGTTTTTTTGTTTGCGGGGGAAGAGGTGTATGTGAAAGCTAACATACAGGTAAGAACCAATTTCCTGACATGTTTTTATCTTAGACTGGCTGCCCTTAAAATTCTGTAGCGTTCCAGGAACTTAACCTTTTCTAGCAGTGAAACAGGATATTGTGTTGCCGGTGCTGAGCTGAGGGTTTGTACGTTAGATGTAGCAAAGCTTGTGTTTGTGATTGGGTCCCCGTGAAACCTACGGCGGTGGTTGCAGCCAGACTGGGAGTGAGTTGGGAGCGTGGATGGGTGCTGTGGATTGATGGCCAAGTGGCTATTTCAAAGCAAAGCGACTCTTCCTTCCTCTCTGGAGTGTATGAACATTGGTTTTTTGGGCTATAGCTACTCATACCCGACTCAGCTGCTGTCGCAATGTTCTCCAAGCAACACAAGCCCTGCTGCAGCCAGCTTGGTGCTGGCTTAGGCATTGCTTAACTGTTCTTTTTTATTTCTTTATACTATCATGAACCATCTCCAGGGGTGCAGTGGTTTTTTTTATACTTTCTACCTAAAAACTATTTTAATGATGAGGGTAGCCATCAACTGAAGCGTTAGATTTAGTAAATGAAGGCACAACAACTCGTTTTTTCCAGTTGATACTTAAGCTATCTTAGTGCTGCAGGAAGTTATGGATGCCTGAAATGGGCAAATTCAGCTGATATGGGCAGGCTGACTGAAATCAGGAAAGCGTAGCTGTAAGTAAAACTAAACGTGTGTTTCTCTGTAATATTTTCTTGGAGATTTTTAAGTAAATGGTATAAATGCTGCAGTTACTAACAATTACTAGTATTCCTGTGTGTTAAAGCTTTGCACCGTCAGCTCTTTCATTAAATGGTTTCTGTATTGACTGTTACGAGTAAGTGAAGTGTGGCCAACTGTATAACCTGCTTTTCCCTGTTTTGTTTTTTTTTTTTCTTTTCTTTTCTGAATGCATGAGCTATTTCCTTAATTCCACACCCTCAGATATGGCTAGAGTTTATAACTGGGATGTAAAGAGAAGAAACAAGCAAGACCCTTCCAAAAACAAAGCATAGTTTTGCCAATTTTAAATGTGGTTTCAATTTCCAAATATTTTTTATTTAAACACCCCCAAGTTCATTCTTAAGGGACTGAGTTACTTTAAGCATTTCAGTAAATGGTAAAATATATGAAACCTAATGGTGAGCACCATTTTATTTATTTGTAAACTCAAAAATTTGGTTTCATGCATGCTTCATGAAATGAATTATTTGAAAAAGGCACCACAGAGTCCAGCAAAGGACATAGTATTTTGTTCCGACCAGTCTGGCATAAATAAATTTCTACCTGAAAGCTTGTCTGAAAAGTTGAGGGGCATGTATGAAACGGAGTCTGACATATTAGCAGGTTGAGGTCATGCAGGGGTTTACTTTTTCATCTCTGTGTACAGCCGATGAAGTTAAAGTCGACTTGCGAGGGAAGACATGCAGCTGTAATGTTCTAGGAAACAGCAAAAATACAGTGAAGTCTTGGATTTTTGTTTCAGTCAGTTAATTGGCAGCATCAATCTGCAGGCATTCCTGGATATCCACTTTGGATAAACTTGTTTTTAGTAGTTACTGGTTAGTTAACTGCCTGTTACTGAACTCTCAGCACTTTACATGCAACAGTTTGTGACTTGTCTTCAGAGAAGAGTGGTAGATGGAGTGAACAGCACAAGCCGTGTCAAGACTGCAGGTGATCTCACCCCGTTCTTTTTCATACATGTGCACACACTGCTTATCTTTGCAAATGCGTCGAACAAGGACACCAAAATGCCGATAGTCTGTAAACAAGAAACCCCCTATTTACGATCCCTTAGACAAGATGTCCGGTTCAAATGTCTTAACACTCTCAGCCTCCCAGGTGGTGAAACCTGTATGAGATAAGGATGGTTTACTGAAGCATGACTTCTGGTGTTAACAGTCGGAATATTTTTTTGGTTCTTAAGAAGCCTTGCAAGATTGTTGCCTTTTACCTCTGCAGTCTCTTTCTAAAATGAAATGCTCAATGGTGATGTCAGTGGCTAATATTCACGTTCTGTGACTGAGAATACAGGTTTCGCTGCAAAATAAATGCAAATGTTAACTGTTCGATCTTCATGTAAGAAACAATATACCTGTAAATTTTTTGTACTTTTATTTCATGATATTAAAATAGTAAAACTAAACAGTTGTGGCAAACACCTGGTTTTGTGCATCTTTCTTTGTGTAAGAAAGTCAGGAATCTGATGCATGGTCTTATTATAATGTTTCCCTCCCTTAATTAGGGGGGTGTGTGTGAAAAAAGTCAGTTGAAGCAGCAGAGGTGAAAAGCGTAGCTGCCGAATACCGGCTTGAATGAAAGGGGGAGCGTGAGTCAGCACAACTGAATTTGTGAATACAAGCAACTGGGCCTGTAAAACAGTAAGAGGTGCAGGGATGGGCATAAATGAGGTAAATCCTCCCCACAAGTAAGTACCTGGGCTGGCTCATCCGTACCATTCCTGCAGGGTGATGCTGTTTGTGCCGGTGGCTTTGGCTGTAGCAGGGAAAAGTTCGGATCACACGTATTATTTGACTAAGAGGTATCTGGCCACTGCTACACCAGGCTGCGTCTGGGGCTGCTCCGGCTGCAGGCTGCTTCTCCCCCTTTCTTTTTAAGAGCATCAGCAATGACAGGAAAGGCAGCTGCAAACACGTCCTGATTTCTCTTGCAATTTTCTCTTCAATTTGGATTAATGAGATCCCAACCGGCTAACGCGTGCTCCCCCCTCCCTCTGGCTGGTCCTAAGGCAGCAATTGCCTGCCTTTGTTGCACACAATGAACTGACGAGTTAAGCATTTCTGCACGAGCAAAATAAGTACTGTGTGCGACTGCCAATGACCTAATGCTGGGTTTGGGGGGGTGACAGCATTCCAGCTGGGATTGCTCGCTAGGTTCAAAAGGTATCTGGCTTGGGGGGGGATGGGAGGTGGCTGTGGCCATGCTAATGCTTGTTTGGCTGGGTTTTTTGTTTGTTTGCTATGAAGTAAATAAAAAAACCCAAAACTCACAGACAAGAACTGGCGCTTCCCTATGACTGATCCTTGTCCAGTATCGCTCTGTCCTTCGCTGTTAAGTCTTTGTCACTTTGAGTAAGAACAGCAGGTCAGTTTGCAGAAGGTGTTTTAGCTACCGTGACACTAGTCCTGCCTGCTGCTGGGCAAGGCCTGCTGGAGGGGCTAAGGCTGCTTTTGGCTACTGCTGCAGGGAGCAGGGTGTTTGCTTTGGGGTTTTTTGGTCTGTTTTAGAATGGCCAGTGTTTCTATAGTTGTACTGGGTTTCTTTCTCAGCAAGGCAGCTGGCTGGTTCTGAAGCCAGAAGCAGTGGGTCTCCAGAGAAAGATGTGTCACGGGTACTGCTGGAAAGAGTGCCTGGTTATTGCTGAGCCCGGCCCTGTTAGACTTCCAGTTACGGCGGGAGGATAGAAGTGGTACAGGTAGTAGCTAGCTTCCTGATAAAAAACGGGGAGGGGGACAGAGAAAAAAAAAAAAAAACCACCAAAGTTTCTTTACAAGTTTTAAATTTCACATTGTCACATGGTAACCATTTTGCTAAATACAAGCATATTTTCAGTCACATACAGACAGCTAAATACAGCATTATTTTCACATTTCGTTACAGTGCATAACAGAAAGCGAGGAAAGTGTATAGTATGCTTTTATTTTGGAGGTTCTGAGCAATTTCAATCTAACATGCAGATTGTTTTTAAGATGTGGTAGAGACCACAGAAAGTTAGCTTTTTCTTTTTTTTTTTTTTTTCTTTTTGTCCTAGAGTAAAAGAGCTCCTGACCTTTATCCTTTGAAAGGTATCACCTTCTGATTTGCCTAAATCCCTCTTGCACTAGAAGTCAAAGCATTAAAACCAGTTGTTAGAAAAGAATTCTTAGCATATCCTATAAGTTCTTCATCTTAGAAAAAACATTCCAAATTTTGTACAGATGAATCTACATTTCCTATATTTTAATAAGCTGTCTAGAAAATGCAAGGAATTAGAAAAAGATGTATATAATGATTTCTCTATCATTTCATATAACCATTTATTACCTCTAAGTAGTTAAGACTCTGTACATTTTCTTCTGTACTGTTCCTCTTTAGAATTACGACACTTGTATTTTTAAACTGAAGATTTACTCTGAAGGCCTGAATGCACTTACTGATTTAGGCGTTCTGGGAGCAGTAAAGGGGAATGTCCAAAACCCATTAAATAAAATATTGGTTGTCTTGTGAAAAAGTGATCTTTCCCCTGCTGGCCACGTTCCTGCACAGCGAATGGTAGCATTTTACTGTTGCTAAAATGCCGTTTGATCCGACTTCTGACTGCCATTAACGGAGCGCTCCAGCTCTGCCACCCTCAGCTAGGCAACCCAAGACACACCTCACGAGCAGCTGGACCCTGCAAGACCAAAGCGGTTGCTTGGTGGACTTGCCATTGTAAGAATGAAGCAACTGACCCTTTCGTACTTGTTTGTCCTCGCCTTTGTGAAAATAAGACTAACACACCTGGTCCGAGCAAACCTTGCGCTCTCCACTGGTGTCAGCCCATGAGAGCCCATGGCAGCCAAGCTCCTGTGGCGCTCTCTGCATCCATCTTCTCCAGCTTTGCTTACCTAGAAAGAGATTTTTTTTTAAAGGGATTTTTGTGGGGTTTGGTTTTTTTAATTGTCAGGGCACTCAGCTCAACCACAACTGAATCTGCCCGGAATTCACTGGGCTTTAGCTTTGATAAATTTATAGCCTGTCAAGAGCGATCAGGGGTTAGCAGTGATGAGCTTACTGAAAGGGGCTGGACCATTGCCACCCTGCCCTGCCTCTACCAGTGCCCTCCCAGCAGATGCAACGCTGCTGCGCCCCTGCAGAGCCCAGGAACCGAAATTGTTCCTAGAACACTGAAAAATAAATGAGTCATTTTCAGGGTTTTGGTTGTTGGGTTGGGTTTGTTGGTTTTTTTTTGTTGTTGTTGTTGGTGGTTTTTTTTTTTTACAGCTGTACTACGGAAACCACAGGTTTTTTTTCTTCATACAGCCCTGTCCATGTGCTGCAAACTGTGAGAACAGGTTCAAAGGGAGAAATAGTCTGAAGTCAACAATGAAGAAGACCCACACTTTTTATAGATGGGGTAGCTTAAAAAGCTTTAACAAGTATTTTATTCTTTCCTACTTAGAGGCCTAAAATCAAACACTAAATGCTTCTGGTGTTTTTTTTCCCTAATCCCTCCCTCCTGCCAATTAGCAGTTTAGCTTATAAAAGCTTGCAAAGTCCAGTTAAAAAAATCACTATAGTTTTGTTTGTTTGCTTTTAATAGGCTGAACTTCCCTAGTTTGCTACAGCAGTTACCCTGCTGCACTTCAAAAGCTTAAGTTAAAACTTATCAGAAGCAGAGCTTTAAGTGGTGAATGGCATTCCCAGAAAACATCCACCTACATATAGCTTTTGTAACACAGCTACCATCCCATGATGACCAACCTGAGATGGATCCTCTTTTGTCAAACCAAAACATGGAGGAAAACAATTTTTTACTCTTGAGCTTGTCTTGTGGCTTTCCTTTCTCCCTGCTCAGACACTTCTGTTGTGTGCTCCTCCTTCCCAGTGCTAGTTCTTTTCTTCCACAGATGCCAAGAAAGAAAATGACACTTTAACAGCAAAAAGTACTGATGGAAGCTGTTACTTTCCATGCTATTTAACTTCTTTAAAAGCAAATCTCACCTTTTAGGATGTTTGATGCACCTGAGTTAAGCTTTTCAAGTTTTTTTTTTATTTTGTTGGGTGTTTTTTTCCCCCCTCCTTTCCATTCCTCCTCGTGACCTGGCTGGTAAGACACCCAAAAGGTCAGCACAAGGCTGTTTGTTAGCAAGACAGAAATGTTGGTGTGTCCCACCTGGCTCCAACACCCCAGCCTTAAGATACAACATATGAGGACATGGTTCTCTCTTTATGCTCTTGCTCACTTAATTCTATTGGAAAGCCCTGAGCAGGGTACTTTCAAGGTACTCACCTAGGCAGTAAATGTGTAAAAATGCACTGAATAATTACTACTGGAGTAGGCATTGCCACTTCAGTTCAGCACAGCAAGAAAAGCACTCTTGGGAGGTGGTGGTGGTGGGGGGAAATTTAAATTTTAATTACCAATCACTTAACTACTGTTTTCCTCTCTAAATCCCACAGAATATTCTTTGCTATGGAACTAGGTTCAAGAACATAAGAAAGAAAATTCAGAAGTGTGCATACCATGTCAGTAAACTTTTCCTGTGGAGTTGGCCTTATGAGGAAACGGTATCTCTGCTGCCTTTACACCTTCCTGGTAATAAACAGCTGACATAAACGAAGATGTCCTCTTTCTTTCCCTCTGTCTGCCCATTTGTCATACTAATGAAGTATCCATACCGTGGCTTCAATATCCAGCATGGAACTATGGATTTACTTAAAAGAGGACATGTACAGTACCCTGGCACGTGCCAGCCCATTCAGCTCTCTGTATACTCTCTCCTGTCTCGTGCAGCCCCTCATTTCTGCTTCCTGTCTCTTTACAACATCTACATGCACCCTCACTCACTCTCCGTTAGGTTTGTAGCCCCCAGTTCTGCAAGGTTATTTGGAACAGAACATTTCTTTCCGGGGTCTGTTCTGGTGTACAAAACAACGTGGGAGGCTGTTCACAACGGGAGTGTTGCTCTCCCTTCTGTCACACTGAGTTCACTTAGTAAAGTACGTTTGGTTAGTAGAGTTCATCACCACCTGCCTCACTAGAAGAGCTCAGCACAAGCATCGCCTATCTGATTTCACCACTTCTTCTGAAGAGTGCACTACGTTTGGGACAAACCCGCTCTTTACCCCTTCCCATCCCTCCTGGATTGAAATTTCCCCCCTTTTAACAAGCTCGTATATATCTCGAGTCAGATCAGTGAAGGCCTTCTCCACGTTAATGGCATCCCGAGCTGAGGTCTCAATGTACTTCATACCATATGCAGCAGCCAGTTTCTCGGCCTCGTGCCTGGTGACTTGTCGCTGCGTGTCAAGGTCACACTTGTGCCCTACCAAAACAAAGACGATCTGGTATGGCTGGACGTGCACCTTGGTCTCCTCTAGCCACTCGTGGACGTTCTGGAAGGATCTGCGGTTTGTAATGTCAAAGAGGAGGAGTCCGCCAACCGAGTTCCTGTAGTAGGCTCTGGTGATGGACCTGGAAACGAATGAGCCACAACAAAAGTCTAAGTTACAGCTGTTTGGGAAGAAGGGCAGAGCGAGTTTCACATGGGGTTTTGTTTGTTTGCTTGGATCTTTTGATTTTTTTTTTTTTTCCCCTTAAGCCAAACATAGCCCTTCTGAACATATATCTTTGTTTACGAAAGCAACATTACCACCACCCCGTCTACCCTGCAGAATACAGGGCAGAGAGGCCATTCAGGCAATGTCTTACCACTTTTAGCTTGTGCTCTATGGAGCTTGTCATTCACAAAGACAACTAATCTTGGTTTAAAGACTTCATCCTTGGGTAACTGATTCATTACAGCTCTGTTCAGAATCCCCCCCACCATTTTTGGTCTCTATTTTCTGTCACGGATTTCTGTATGCCCTTTGCTGTTAGTCTGAAGAGTCCCGTCCCCAGCCTCTGAATACCTTGTCTAACCCACTGGTTTAGAAGCACTGTAACAAATTAAAGGATTCATTTGAAACCAAACACCCACTCTCTGACAGATACGCAAAAGGAGGAGGCTACAGATTTGGAAGGCAGACAACGGGGTTGCAGCTCCCCTCCATACACCCAGGGCCACGCACAGGGACATCCACTGACCCCTACACTTTCTCCCAGTACACCACTGGTCAAAATGATGGCACACATCGTTACAGCTAACGCACTAACAGGAGCAGCCGATCTGACCTCCTGAGTAACAGCAAAATGATACAACGGATGATACAACAGCTTCCCAGGGGAATCTGTGTTACTCTTGGTCTTGTTCTGGCCAAATCCTGACAACATTGAACAGTAACCAAAAAGACCCCCAAACCATGGGCTGAGAAATGGAGCGCATCTTCCACAACTCTTCTGAGCAAGGGCAGGCTTCGAGGCAGCCAGAAGCAGCACATGAAATCAGCTAACGCAGGGTGACGGAACGCAGCCGAGACCACGAGGCTGAGCAGAGCTACAGTTCAATGACTACTACACGTGGAAAAATCAAGAAGCTGTAAAACCATGGTGTTTCTGCAAAGTCATGGATTCGTTCTAAATCCAGAAACAACTATCGATTTCAGTCCCTGGAGGAATTCACATTCGGGCCTGAACTTTCCTTGCTGGGAAAATGTAAGCACTGCTGCATTTTTACCTTGGGACAAGTCCTTTTTTTGGACATGGAAGACTGTTGTTAGGGGTTACCTGGTCCTGTAGCATGTGTATCTAGCGAAACTGCCCCAAGAACAGATGAACTGGAGTTTTCAAGGATTGCATTATCAACAGACATGTGGTGACGAGTGAAAATCCACAGCCAAAACTGAAGAAACCCAGAAGAGGGGAGGAAAAAAGATAGTTGGCTGCATTTGGATAATTTCTCCTCTCCCAATTATCTGGCTGAGGGACAACAGTCACTCTGCACATTTGGCACTGAGGGAATTAGAGCTGCCTTTTGCTATCTAGCCAGCTGCAAACAGATATTGAACAGATATTGGCACTCTGAATTCACCCCCACACTGTCACAGGCATTTCTGCTTCTCCCTTGTGTTCCCTGCCATCAGCCCTGGCTCCTCCTGCCAACATCAACAATGCCTCAGGTACTTCTGAAAGACATGACAGGATCTAAGCTGAACGCTGCTTTGAGGTAAAACTAGGTGAAGGTCTCAGTGCTGTTTCTTAAAGCCTTTTCCACAGACTATTTTCCTTACCAACCCGCAGGAAGCAAACTATATTGCCTTCAAACTGCACATCACTCCCCAAGTCCCTTCCAAGACTCCTACCTTCCCTCCTCCCGCCATGCTCACACAGAGCAGGATGGGGATTTGCACCTATTTGGCCAAATTTTACAATGAAGGTATTGCCTCTGTCTGGGAACTGCTCCTTACCCATGGTGGGCACTCTCGTACCCGAGGTCCATGCCTGTTTGTTCAAGTCTTTCCCTCTCAGTTGAGGGAAAGCTGCTGGCTGGAAGGAAACAGCTCTTCTGTAGGTGGTGGTTCCAGGGAGTGAGGGCTGCACATGTTTTTGCTTTTGTTAGCTTTACACAACATCACGTTTCAGACAAGGAAATCACAGTTATCTGAGCAACCAGAGACGGGCAAAACCTGCTGGATCCAGGAAGTATTGGACCCTGTTCTTCTAAAGCTCCAAAGCAGCCTCAACGCTGCCCCAGGCAGCATGTTTTGGGGCTGATCTGGCAATACAGAATGGCACATGCTTAACTGTAATTTAAGCCTTGACTGCACGGAAATTGCTTCTAATTTATGGAGAGTGAAAGAGCTCACAATGGGGGTCAGGAAGAGCAGAAATGTAGCACAGCTGCACACCAGAGAATGCCAAAAAGGTGTCTTCAAAATAACTACAGTGGTTTCTTCCTTGTGGGGCAGCTCTTAAACTATGCAAAGCAGACTGGAAATGCTCAAATCAGAGAAAACTCTGAAAAATTGGAGCTCATTCTTACACATTTCCTTCTTAAGAAATTCCCTGTGCTATGACAAAAAAGTTTAAGGGTTATGGAGAGAACCTGCACCATCGTGCTTCTTGCCTATGCCCACAAGTCTGAAAGGCTTCAGCTTATTCCAGTGATAGCTACATTTTGCCTTTTGCCAAGAAAAAGAACTTGCAGGAGGAGCCCAAGAGCTGCTGTCTTTATGGGGCATGATTTGTCACAGGGCTAATGGGTGATTGGAAAGGGGTAAACACAAACCAAGACTTTTTGCCTGATTTTTTTCATACTTCAGAACGTACCATAAAGGCACCTGGGTTTGCTTACTTCCCTCTAGCTTCTGACATTGGGAATTTAAGTCTGCAAGGGCATTTCAAAGTTGCATGATGTGTTTTTTCATGTCACTCACTGCTCCTGCCCCTTGCACTCTTCCTGCCTTTGAATGCTGCTGCCCATCGCAGCAGTGCAGCCTGCCCTTGCGCTGAAGGTCGCCTGCTCATCATGCTTACAACCCCAGCGCCAGGCCGGGTCAACCACCAGCACTAAGGGTAAGCGGTCTCCAGGGCCCCAAACTTCCTAATGAGTAAAAGAAAGGAAATTGAAGCCATCCGACAGCTTTTGCTCTTCACAGCAAAGGCAGAAGGTGGGGACGGCACCCAGGCCTGTTTTCTACAGACCTCAGCCCGACATCCAAAGCTGGAAGCTGATGCAACTGCAAGCAAAAGCACCTCCTCTCTCAGCAGAATAAAGCACCAGCTCCTCGCCCCGCGAGGCTGCAAGGTAGCAGAAGAAAAACCTGACACTGAATAAGGACCAACGAATGCACACCCTGGGCCAGATGCCAGTGCCCACAGATGCAAAGGCAGGCGGCGAGAGGGGTGGGGGCAGGGGTGGTTTCAGCTATTGAATGAAACCAAAACGTTGCTGAGGAGAGTCCTGACAGCACAGTAGGAAGCTGTGTGGAGCTGCGCAGAGATGTGGAGCAAGGAAAGTGTTCCCGGAGGGAGCAGGATGAAAGAGCGGACGAGGGTTGAAGATGCACGAACAGTATCAGCCATCAGGAGGCAGGGAGCTGGGGATACACTCACAGGGAGCTGAGGGTACACTCACAGGGAGCTGGGGATACACTCACAGGGAGCTGAGGGTACACTCACACCCCTGCCAAACGAGCACTGTCGGAGCAGCACCCATCCCGTGAGAACACCAGCCCCATGTTCAGCCGGGGCTGAGCCCGCTCCAACCACCACCGCTGGTTTTTACCGTACAGTTGTGTGTGCGAAACTCTTGGCACAGTCCCACAGGCCGCCTTTATTTTTCCTCATCGAGTCTTCGTTACTATCGCTTAACCTCTCCAACTGGTTGTGCCCGCACAGCGCTCGGCGTGGCACCCTCCGAGAAAGCACCGTCCATCCCTGCGCAGCCACAACCAAGGGTTTATCCCGGCCTCTCTCCGTCCTACGGACAGCCGATCTCTGCTGTCGCCGCAGAGAACCCAACCACGTCTGCCATTGCGCCCAGCCAGCCTAAACGTGCGTTGGGCTGCCAAACATCCTCTTTGCACCGGGGGGAGCAGGCGCTCTCCCTGCCGAGCTGCATCCTCTGATGCACAACTCCTCGCCGGCGGCTGGTAAACATCCCCAAACCCCAGTGCTGCCTTCGGGCCCCGTCCCCCTCCCCTTACACATCCTATACATCCCGCACGCGGCCGCTCGGGGGTGGACACCAAGCCCGCGTACACAAAGGGGGGGGAAGCCAAAAGGTGCAATTTGACTCTTCTTTGTCTCATTCGCCAAACGTTCGCGCAGGAGGAGGAGGGCGCCGGCCCCAGCCCCGCAGCTCCCGGCCCGGCC